>OY769904.1:4915848-4950848 GCA_963669185.1 Dyspetes luteomarginatus
GGGTGCATGAACAAATATCTGAAACAGCAATTTTCTCGTTGTTCACATTTGAACTTTGCCCTGACGTGCTGAACCGAATAAAATAATAAATTTTCATCTATCACGAAAAAATTAGCTTATAATACAAAAAATAATATAATATTTTGCAAAATTATTTCAATTCGCACAATCATGTTCGTTCTCAAAATTAAACCTCTGACGCCTTTGACGTAATTCAATCAGGAAATATTCCCCCACGAGGTAAATTTATCAATATACATGATCGATTGCTAGTTGAATGACGAGTGATTTATGCAATATTCATATGTCTGTGATTATTGCAATAAACGATAATTGGACTGAGCAATGCGAGCTCTCTGCCAAACGGCACGTTTCTAATACGGGTTACATTTATGCTGAACACGATTTCCCATAAAGCATTTATCATAACAACTATATATATACAATGACGAGCAAAATCCCTAGCTTTTCTCCCTCTCCCTCTCCCTCTCCCTCTCTCTCTCTCTCGTCCCATATTAATAACAGCGCGATCGAGAGCGAGACCACAGGAACGAGAATGTATACGCAATTCCTGTTCTCGAATGTATTTCGTGGATTTCGTTGCATAATAATCGTCAGTATCATGTGTGCACTGTTTAACGAGGCGAGCATGTCGATTTAATGAAGGTTCTCTTTGTCTCTCTCTCTTCGTCTCTCGCTGCTTTTCGATATATCGATGATTCGTTGGTGCTTCATATTGTATATATATTCAAACCAATGAGAGACCCCCGCGGGTTATATTCGGCGTTTAGAGCAGCTCTTCCTGCGGGAAACAGCTGTATATATATGTATGATCTATATCTGTGTGTATCGTGTTATATAAGGTGTGTATATATATATATATATATATATATATATATATATACAATATATATATATATGTATATAATATATATATATAATATATATATATATATGTATATAATATATATATACAATATATATATCATATATGCCCCTTGGTCTATCATATACGAGAGAGGATACAACGTCACGCGTACGAGCGAGTGGATCGTTGGTGATTGCTCAGCGATTAAGCATAATAATTAATTAATACTCTTCCCCCTCCTATCTCTACCCCCCTATCTATCTCTCTCCTCTTTCTCTCAAATCGTAATAAACTACACACACGTGTCCCCTTCCACAAATATGATAACGTGTGTGCCCGTAATCGCGCGCTGCCACGCATTGGGCATTATTGAGACGTGACCCCAAGGGAGGTTATTCGGCGCCCAAATGACATTTATCAGAGTCCAGTGCATACCTCTCTATTCTGTCATATTTTTTCCGAATTTCTCTCTTTCTCTTCTCTCGATCGCCTCGATGATTTTGTCGAGAGAAAAAGAGAAAATTTAGCAAATCTTGTGATTTAAAAAAAAATAGATTTTTTTTTTAATTTAATCGAATTAAGACAACGCGATTCGTTGCCTGATAATTATTAGATTTTTTTTTTTTCATGAAAAAAATTATAAAAATTCTGGAAAATATTTTCAACAGAACAATCATAATTAAGGCAAAGCAAACTCGTTGGAAAAATAAAATTATGTTGCTTGTATAAAAAAAAAAAAAATGGATTATTCATTACTTATCGATTTGGAAATTGCAAAATCACCCCAATGAATTTTATCGAATTCGTATAAATTTTGTTTGATCAAAAATTATATGTTTTTTTTTTAATTCAATAAAATTAATTCGATTCAAATGAACGCATTCATCATTCTGTTTCTTTTTTCATCTCCTCCTTGTATATAAATATATTTTAATCCTTGCGAAAGAGTTATATTTCAGAGAATCTCGTTAATTATAAATTCTCAGCTATCTGTGATCCTCCTGATATTCGCTACTTTGGGATTTTCGCAATAAAAAAGAAAAATCACATAATAAAAGTCGAAGGAAAAAAGGGCTCAAACGTTTAAGCAAGCCTCTCGGCTAAGCGAGAGCTTCATTGCGCAAAGAGCTTAATGGATTTCTTCGTAGCACACCCGATCCGCCCACTTATCTCATGTCTCCTTTTTCTCTCGTCATCCCGAAAGCTCTCTCTCTCTCTCTCTCTCTTTCTCTTTCTCTCCATCTCTCTTTGTTTCTCTTCTCGCTCTTTTTCCCAAAGGAAAATTTGCAAATCGTCGTATAATCGTTAGAACTCACTTTTAATCGAAATTCCAAGCCAACACACAAAGACACACAAATGCAACACTCACACTCTCTATTTTATGTTCGTTCTTTATTAATAAAATACGAAATTCATCATGCGACCCAAATCATAAATAAACATGAAATATAACAGGCATTGAAGAATTTGTCGTAGAGAGAACACGAGACTCAAAATTAAATGACTAATAATTGAGTAATTTATAAATATTTCCTGATTATTTAATAAATATTTTTAAATATTATCGATTCATTAATCGTAATTGTGACAATAATTTTTTTTTTGACCGATCAATTATTATCGAATATTTATCAAATAAGTCCCTGGCAATTAATAATTATAATCGATTCGCAGATAATAAATTATTCAAATAGCAATAAAAGTTTTTGTTTTAATACAATTAGCAATCGAATTTGTTTTTAGTGCAATTGAAAAATTAATCCTATTGACGATGATCGTACTAGAGAGGTTTAAAAATCCTGTGAGTTTGAGCAGTCGGTATTTTCAGCTGATTTATACTCTCGTATGCTTGTCACTTTCACACACACACACACACACACACTGCGCAATGAATTTACTAAAAGACTATACGCCGGTAGGCAATACACATTAATACATATATTTATATATATATATATATAGGAATGTCCCATAGAATGTCGATGCAGTATGAGCGCGTAATGTCGATGAAAATGGATTCATCCGCGACATTGAAGAGGACTGGGGCGAACGTAATTATTTCTATGAATACACAAACGTCCGTCTGCTCGTGAATTCACATCACTGATGATCCCAGCCATGACAGAGGGAAAATATCCAGTTGGTATATATGAGAAATCGTGACTCTCGTTGAGCTGATCTGAATGAAAATTTGGTTCATGATATTTTTCCTAGCTTAATGGTGAATGCAATTCTCATTGCTTTTGAAATTCGTCATATCCAGGTTTAATTAACTTGTTCATCACTTCATAACTTTATTAACGATATGGAATGGAAAAAGGTCCTGTGTGGACTTCCATGTACATTGCTGCTGCTATTTATCAATTTTTTTTTATCATCTGCCTTTTCACTCTTTTTAAATGGCTGCATTGCACTTTATTTACTCACAAGTACATACATTTTTCCGAATTATGCTGAAAAAAAAAACATGCTGAGAGTCGAAAATCAGGGAAATATCCATCGATTAATTCTTCATGTTCGATTAGGTGTACATTTGGCATATTAAAAAGGCTTTTAAATGCATTTTTTTCACGATCTGTAAATTTTTGCACGTGTAAATGTGAATAGTATTCAATCACACACGTTAAGGTTTCATTTATATTTTACAATTAATTATTTTAATTATGTATCATCATTATATATTCATGAGAAACGTTTATGCTCTTTTTAACGCAATAGGACATATTTTATGTTGACGTAATTTAGATGACGAGCTAAATTGAAAAATAGATGAAAAAAATATATATATTGTAGAGAAAGAGATATTAAAATGCAGTGCTGACTCACTAAAGTTGGCCAGTCTTTTACCACAAATCCTTTCATCTAAGTTAATCTGTCCATTAAGGGTGTAACCCTTAAGAGACCTTCGTGGAATTCATCGAGTTCAAAAATGTTTGCTTTACGTACAGCTCGCAGCTTAATTAATTTTTATTTCAACGTCTGAATGAAGGACGGAATAGCAGCAATACGAGAATCAGAGCAGATGATGAACTTGACGTCTCGTGCTGTTGGACAGAGGATGTTCACGACGGTTAATTAAATTACCGAGGGGTTAATGAAATCATAGAGGGCAATCCCATTGCCGATGACGGTATATTATACACATATATATATATAGTACAATTTGAAATTCCGTTCCCTTGGAAACGGTGAGATGATGATGATGAGCGACGTAATGCATAATTGGATTCTCTAGTGGCTATGAATATTGCTTTCATTCTGAATTAATAATTTTCTAGATTTAAGAAATTTTAAGTTCTTATGTTTATCTCGAATTGCATAGAATGTGCAGCAATTACAGGAAAGTTTAAAACTCTGATAAAAAAAAAATGTCTACGTTTGATTTTTAATTTTAGTTTAATGAATTAAAAAGAATCCTAAACATTTCTTGCGTTTATATATTTAAAGAAAAAAAAAAAATCTTAAAAACTCGGAGAAAGATTTTTTCTTTCAACATTCTACAATATATCGAGATATAAATAAATAATCGATAATGATGATCAAACTTAGCATGACGTGAGAAAAAACGCCTCATATATTTTATGTGTAGGAAAATTTTTTATTCCGAAATTTTTTCGCGAAAATTTTATCGATAAAAATAATAAAATGTTTATAAAAATAAAATGAAAATATGAAAGTTCGCATGCTGAGCAATCATCGTATATTAATTAAGTACTCTGCTCGTGGACGCTGAATGCCGAGTCAAATTCAATGGACCAACGGAACGAGCATTGCAATATTGTATTTATTCGTCAGATTTATCATCAGGCATCATGGCATTGAATATTTTCCAATAAGCATAAATATCATCTCGCATTTAACCCTCTGAAGTCACTTGAATCATTCACGAGCTACCCTCACTGATCACTCTTCCATATTACCAAATTCCGAGCCCTCATTCCCATAATATATAAAATGATAATTTTAAAAATATCCTCGAGGATGACAAAATATTTCCATTCTCTAATTTAAATGCTAATAAAACCATGAAAAATCATATTATTATTATTACAAAATTGCTTCAATTTATTTCTGCAGAAGAAAAATCCAATTTTTCCCTGACATAGGAAAATAAATTCCGGAAGGAAGGGTTATAGTAGAATAAATTGCGACTTATTTCAATCAAAATTTTTTATTTAAATTGACAAATTATTATCTTCATATGTGTAGCCTTAAATATTGACAAACAATTTCACAAATTTATAGATCGAGTTGTCATGCAGTATGATCGTTTAAGCAGTCAGATTTCATCGTATATAATGGATCTGGCCACAACCTTAAGGGGCCAATTACTGAATCGTTTACTGTGCCGAGTATAAAGTTTCTCGGTGCAACGGTGCACGATCTCTTAAATCGCTTTAATACTCCAGGGATCATTCTCACCGCTTCTTCTTTTCACTGCAATCCTCTCTCTGTTTCTCTTTCTTTTCATCTCCTCGGTTTATATATATATATATATATGTAAAGAGAGAGAGAGAGAGAGAGAGGTGAGAGAGAGAGAGAGAGAGAGAGGTGAGAATATATATATATATATATATATATATATATATATATGTACCCTCACGGTCTCGCGCTAAGGCTGCACTCGTATGCTCAACCTCTTTTTTGTCCAACGAGTTCACCTCGGTCTTTTCCATTTACTCTCCTCGCCTTTTTCCTCGTGCGAAGCTTAATTTTTCCCTCTCGATCCTCTCTCACTGTACACCCCTGCTATATTTAGGGTTGGGGGGAGGGGTGCCCCTCGCGTCTCCTCTACCGATAAAATTGTCTTTCTCATCTGCTCTCTCACTCAACCCCCTCCTATTCCCTTGGCGAAACGAGAGACCAGGTTTTTTTTTCTCAACGCGTTCGCCTCTCGAGTGCACTCTCGAAAGTTTATAGGGTCACGGCAATTAGTATGTAAAGCTTGGAGTGCAGCGCAGCGGCAGCAGAGGTGCACTTTTTCTCCATTTCTCTCTCTTTCTTTCCTTCTTTTTTTAATCACCGATGGGCTGTTCACCTGCTTATAAATTTATCACGAAAAGCGAAGAGCCACATCGTCGGCAACTTTGTGGCTATTCCATGTCCTCGTCGGGTTGCTTAATACTGTACGGGCATTCTTGTCAATTATTCATGGTTGGTTAGATTTTTTTTTTATCCCTAATGATGACTTTCTCGTTTAATTGTCGTTTGAGTAAAACGAAGGAAAGAGGGAGGGGGGGGGGGGGGGTCAAAGCTCAAGTTTGGGTTTTAGTTTTTCAAGTTCTCTTCGGCAAAGAGCTTAAAGCTCATCAATTGCATTAAGTTGCATTATAGGGTCACGATAATAAGTGAAATTGAATGCAAGGAATATAAAAATTGTCTACAAAAGATTGTCGTAAAGACTCAACTATGAAAAAAGTGAGCAAAGAGCAGAAAAGTGATAGATAGAATATTTTTGAGATTGAGGGTGCGGTGAAATGCCTTCGAGTTAACTCTAATCTCTTTTTTTTTTACGGATATCCGTCGCTCATCGTCATCTTCGCGCGTCTCTATATCGCAATTCGATTATATCTCGACGCTTTTCCTTATTGGATTTTATCTTTTTTTCCTTCCCTCCTCTCGTTAACTCCACTTTTCTCATGTTTCTGAAAGTAAAACGTTACTGTAACAAGCAAGCTAGATAATACGCGACGTGTTCTCCAGGCGCTCAACGTTTGTCGCGATAAAAAAAAAAAAAGAAGAAAAATAAAGAGACAAGAAATGCAAATTCACTTTGCTGAGAACAAGAGGAGCTCGTTTACAAGAAAATAAATTATTATCTATCCTTTTTTCGCTCGTTGAAAACGTGTGACGTTTGCGATTCTATCGCCCGAGGTAATTTTCTCTTCGCGCTCTCTCTCTCTCTCTCTCTCTAAATAAAAAAGGTTTTTTTCATTCTTTTACATAGCGAGAACAACGTAGAAAAAAAGTAAATCAAGAGACGCCCCAGCGTCTAACCGTCAAGTAATTAAAAAATATCATACAAGATAACAGAGAAATTTTACAAATCGAAATGATACGATAATTTTTCATAGCCAATCTCAATAAATTTACGAGCATATTTTACATTCGATGCGAGTGTACTGACCTGATTAAGAATGTTTTAATATTGAAGAAAAATTATTAATACTCATCGATCAATCTGTGCCCATATGCAATTATTTTGACTTTTTTTTATAAAATTCTTTTTTTGGCACGGCTCTTTTTCATTGAAGTAAATTTGAAGTGAAAAAAATTACGGTAAAGAGGATAGATCAATTAATAAGATACATCATGTGAACTAATAACCGCCATAATTATTATATCGGATTTTATTGTTTCAAATCTCACTCATAATATATAGGCAATTTCATAGATCGATCCGTTTTAGGGCGAAATTAATAGTTTTGCCTTCAACAGTATGTTCGCCAATATCTGGATTCATTGACGTGTGTGGAAAGGTAGTCTTTGGGGAGATTCTATACTTTGACTTTATACAACATCCCTCACTTTTGCTCTTCTCTATCTCTCTCTCTCTCTCTCTCTCTCTCTCTCTCTCTCTCTCTTTCTGTCTTCCTTTCGCCATATATTCTCTATCTCTCTTGCACACAGCAATAATTTCCATTTACCGAGGTAATCCATATGTAATCGACACGGCCAAATCGTGTGCCACGAGAGCAGTTTACCAAGTGCTTTAAGAGTGGGTGAGATAGAACATGCAATGTGGCGAGCTAAGCAAATTCAATTAGAGCCGAACAATGCACCTCACACAACCTGTTGAATCTTGCCAAGGATGACTACCATAGTAGTCCATACCTCTGACCTTTCCCCTCTGTATCCCTGTGTATAATTATCTCAACAGATCATCTGATTCTAAGAATAATATTCTTAAAATAAAAAGCTTTCAAGCCCTTATGAGCATCAGAGACACGAACGAAAATGATATCTCCGTGTTACCGGAAAATTTTCCAAACCTCCGGATTAATTGGAGGTAATTTTTATATAAGCAAATTTATTATTTTAGAATTATTTACATTTGCTTATTATTTTTTTTGTTAATTTTACCAAATTGCCAGTATGTAGATATTGAATTCAACACCTTTGACCTCTCTGTATCCCTGTGTATAATTATCTCAACAGATCATCTGATTCTAAGAATAATATTCTTAAAACAAAAAGCTTTCAAGCCCTTATGAGCATCAGAGACACGAACGAAAATGATATCTCAGTGTTACCGGAAAATTTTCCAAACCTCCGGATTAATTGGAGGTAATTTGTATATAAGAAAATTTATTATTTTAGAATTATTTGTATTTGCTTATTATTTTTTTTGTCAATTTTACCCAATTGCCAGTATGTAGATATTGAATTCAACACCTTTGACCTCTCTGTATCTATGTGTATAATTATCTCAACAGATCATCTGATTCTAAGAATAATATTCTTAAAATAAAAAGCTTTCAAGCCCTTATGAGCATCAGAGACACGAACGAAAACGATATCTCAGTGTTACCGGAAAATTTTTCCAAACCTCCGGATTAATTGGAGGTAATTTGTATATAAGAAAATTTATTATTTTAGAATTATTTGTATTTGCTTATTATTTTTTTTGTCAATTTTACCCAATTGCCAGTATGTAGATATTGAATTCAACACCTTTGACCTCTCTGTATCCATGTCTATAATTATCTCAACAGATCATCTGATTCTAAGAATAATATTCTTAAAATAAAAAGCTTTCAAGCCCTAATGAGTATCAGAGACACGAACGAAAACGATATTTTGGAAAAATTTCCAAACCTTTGGATTAATTGCAGGTAATTTTTATATAAGAAACTTTATTATTTTAGAATTATTTGTATTTGCTTATTATTTTTTTTGTTAATTTTACCAAATTGCCAGTATATAGATATTGAATTGAAATATCGTGTAATGAAAATACTGATAAGCAATTTTCGTCGGAAAATATAATTTTATCTTTTGATAGGATTTCGTTTTTTTTTTTTACAATTCCACAAAATCGACAGACATTTGATTGTTTTATCAAAATTATCATCTATCGTATATATATATATATATATGAATTGCTTCAATATCGTTGAATTAAACGTAATTAGATAAATTATTTTTTGCTCGCTCATTGCTGTATCCATTAATTCTCTACCACTCTGACCTTTTTGCTCGTATAATTAATAAATTCTATTTGTAAGTGTGTACCAGTTTGATGTATGAAATTTTTCGATTATCGGATCTCTGTCACAATTCGACAAGAGTAATCTGTGCATTTCATTTGTATCAAATGAGAGAATTTTTATTCACGGTTTAACACACGAGTTTTGCTTATTCGTTGAAAATTATTCCCAATTTGCCCTGTGAACAAAAGTCACCCCGTAATATACGAGATATGTATACGCATATGCGTACGTAATATATACTATATATAGTTATATTCCGATGGAATACAAAAAACTTCATAAAGCTTAAAAACAAAAATTCACCAATAAATTTGCACAAGGACATTGGGGCATTCGAGAGAGAGAGAGAGAGAGAGAGAGAGAGAGAGAGTGGGAGAGAGGAGGGGGGTGTGCAACAGGAGGTCGATTTTTTTATTTCCCTTTCACCTCTCCCCGTGCCTCTCTCCACTTTCTCATACCAGGAGGAGCTTTTCGACGCACATTTTTTTTCATCTCGCCACCAGCATCGCGCTTTACCGCCAACCACCAGCCACAATTTAATTCACTGCTGTCGTAAAAAAAAAAAAAAAAAAAAAAAAAAACAGTTTTTTTTTGCATTTGGCGCGAAATTTATTCTCAATTGTGGGAATGGAAAGCAACGAGTACGATACAAAAAAAACGTGTGGGGTGAAAAAATGTTTGGTATAAAAAAAAAAAAAATGCCAGCTTGCACAGATTTGTTCAGCGAGGCAAATGAAAGTTACGGAAATATAACTTCAGACTATCTACAATTTGAAATTCTGTAAATATTTACATAGGTATATAAATTATCGCACATATACGTGAAAAATTCTTAGACTAATTTAATTAATTTGGAAAATACATTAAATCTGATAAGGAATATTATCAGTTGTTATATGAACTTTTTCAGCACTCTGTCGTCTTCCATTAGCTGCAGAGAAAGAGACAATTATTAATATCTTTAAATTCCCAGCTGTATGAAAGAAAAAACTTGTGAGAAGAAATGGAGCAGATGGGACATTTTTTATCATGTTATTATAATTACACAATTTTGCACTTAAATTCGAATCGGACTTAACTTTTAGTTAGGACTGTAACGCAGAGAATTTCTTAAAACATGTCATATTAAAAATCTCATTCGATCTAAGATTTCTTTTTTTTTTTGTATTTTCATACAAAAGGTCATCATTATTATTTTACGTGTAACTGGCAAGAGGACCATTTTTGTGTAAAACAATTGATGATTTCGTACACGCAAATTTTTTTGCAAGCCAATTATTTTTGTGCGTGCTTGTTTCGTGAATACTTTGTCGTCGATTTGGCCAACGAGCTCGTGCCTTTGCGTCGTCTCGCGTAAATATGCATTATTTATATATATATATATATTTTTGTAGTAATTTATATATATATATATATATATATATAAATTACTATGCATTGCCAAACGAGAGCCGTTTCCGCAAACCTCAAAAGCTTTGCCCTAGCTTTATCTCATTGTCAAGAGAATGGCAAAAAACTGTAAAATATTTTCCCAAGTACTTTGTGTAACGCGATCTCACTCTCCTCGTTCTCTATTACCTTTCTACTTGTCCTCCAACCTTATTGCTACCATCGAGCTTAAAAATCAAACTCTTAGATTAAACTTTTCCTATAGATGTAGGTACAAATGTATATATATATATATATATATATATATATATATATATATATATATATATGAGACGAATAACTTTCTAATGATAAAAATCTCTTATCTGTTCGAACTTTTTTTCTCAGTAAGAAATTTTATTCTTTTTACGAGTCAGCCAAACCAGTATGTAAAAATGTTTCGTTTTTTTTTTTTTTCATTCAAAAAAAAAGAAAAATTAAAAAGTAAGATAAACAATGAAAAACTTACCAATCACAAGTTTCAGGAGGTAAGCGATGGTCCAAAATTTCCGCGTGGAGATCTCGAGGATCGTCATCTTTACCGTCATATTTATCTCGATGTATTTCTCGTATCCCAGTTCTCGAATTATATCACACAAGGACAGATGTGCGTACACACACTCACACACACACAAGCTCAGTTGTCCCGCACGTGTGTTACGATATAGTCAAAAAATGGCTGAAAAACTTTTTTTTTTGTCAAGTTACGTGCCAGTTTCTTATCATCCCTTGAGACTCATGAGCTTTGTAACTTTGAAACAACGATGATATCAAACATTTGTCTCGTGACGAAAGTGGAAAAAAATTATACTTTTTGAATTTAAATACTTCGCACTATGATTTAAGTTTGGTGGGAAAAAATAAAAAAATAAACGGGATGGCCTGCTGGATGATAAGAGAAATACGAAAAAAATATTATTCAACGCGTGTACATTTATCTTTCTCCAGCAATCAGAGTTAATTTATCGTCGAATTTCTTCACACACTAAAGATTTTTTTTTTTTTCACGATTCTCACAGATCGAAGCACTCATTCACTTGTTCATCATTTCCAGAAATTTCCATCTCTTCTCGCGCAGTTTTTAATAATCCATGTGACTGATCGAAAATTTTGGGAAAAAAAAAAAATTAACCATACGATTCGTAAGGGAAAATCGTGCGTTGCATATAGATCGAAAAAAAATAAAATAAATGATTTAATTATACGAGGTTAATTTTTCGTTTCTAATGCCTTGAGATTAGCTCGTGTCTCGTCGACTCATTGATGTTTTTTTTTTTTTTGTCAAACGCCACGTGCTTCTACCAAATACACAGAGATAGCAATGAGAATAAATATCACGACAAGGAAAAATTAAAATATAATCGTTATGAATATTTGTTATCAAACTTATTTAACATTCAATCGCTATACACGAGCCTTTCACCTTTTAATAAAGTACAAAAATTAATTTATAATTTTTCTTCATTTCATTTGGCTCGTATTAATAAAATAATAAAAATAATTATATTTTGTCGTCGCATAAAACAACGAGTGGGCCTTATTTTACTAATTCGTACATCTTAAACACTCGTCCGAATACACAAGAGGAGACACAAGAGCGAGCTTGCGAGATAATTTGATACGATGAGAATTTAATCATCGACGAGAATTAACATTCAAATTTTCCAAGAAAATCTTCCATATAAATGCACTCTCGACGTATTTTTATATATTCTTCTGTCTCTCTCTCTTTCTCTCTCTTTTAGCATTATAAACACGAGCCACCCTTCATCGTGATAATCACGATTCGTGATTATTAATACGAATCAGTATAATTCGTTTTTAGTAACGGGGGCGCCGAGGGCGCGCTCAACCGCACTGAATAAATTAATTAGCATTACTTTTCTCGTGAGATTTTGGCAAATTTCACGTTTTTAAACGTTTTCTTTTTTTTTTGACGTTTCGTAAACGTCAAAAACGACGATAATTAACGACAAAACGAGACGAGCTTCGACGAGCTTTTCAACCGCAAGCTCGAAGCTGCCACTCGGATAGTCGACGGTTAAGTGTGAACGTCGAGAATTACCGCACGACGTACCGTTTCATCGGATAAAACGAGAGTGAGCGGGAGATGCAAGGGTTGTCCAGTAGTACGACGAGGATCGCGTACGAGCGTCGAGACGCCGAGCGTCGCGCATGCCCCCTCACGCTAGCCCGAGCTTTTCATATATCTCTATATACATATATTATCCATCGATATACAGACGCACATATATATATATATATATATATACTGATGAAGCGCCAGCGCATTCGCGCCTCTCGCAAAACTTTAGCCGAGAGAATTTCGCGGGCTTTATTCCTCTTGGCATCCTCGCCGGAGCAGGAAGCTACTCTCGCACCAAGTGGATGTGCACAATTACATGATACATAACACGAGAAAATTTGCCCATGGCCAGATATTTTGAAAATCAAATGGCCTTGAGAAAATATCCTGAAACTAAAATATTCTTGCACAATAAAATTATTCCGAAGATAAAATTATTCTTGAGAAAAAGCTTTCGGAACTGAAATATTAAAAAAAATAATAATTCAATCCAAGCCCTCCAAAATATTTTTCAAAAAATGGTGATCTGCCTTAAAAGATAATTAAAGTAATTATACTTTTGGGGGTTTTTCGTATGTTTAAGACATTTATTCCTCAGTTTACTTTCCTGCTAATTTATACCGAGGCATATTATTTGAAATTTCGAAGTGGTATATTATCGAAGCGATCTCTGTAACAATGACAATGATTCGTTATCGAGAATTAAATACGTCACACGTACTCGATACCATCTGCGCTAACGTAGTTGTTAAACTACGTTACGGTTAACGGTCATATTTATCTCACGATGTGAAACTCGTTACAGACGTTGACGTCGCGAATAATAACCTATATATATATATAACTAATCATTGTCATTATTACAGAGATCGCTTCGATAATATACCACTTCCAAATTTCATATATTCGTATATATATATATATGAAATTTGGAAGTGGTATATTATCTAAGCGATATCTGTAATAATGACAATGATTAGTTATCGAGAATTAAATACGTCACATGTACTCGATACCATCTGCGCTAACGTAGTTTAACGGTCATATTTATCTGACGATGTGAAACTCGTTACAGACGTTGACATCGCGAATAATAACGTATATATATATATATATACGAAAACACCACATGTTCTATATAGGATCGAAGCATTGGTGATATTTTTCTAGCACATGCCAGACCGACTGATTGCCCTATTCCAGTCATGAGATAAAACGAGATAGAGATAGTGTAATGTAGTAGGATGGATGGAGCGCGAGTTACGTGTACTTTATAGACCCAACTAGCATACTATTTCTTCGATGTTCCAGCACCGGGGAGTGAATTTCAATGCTCTAATACCGCGAAAACGACGTGTAAGGCGTATCGATCAAGAAAGAGAGAGAGAGAGTGCGAGAGAAGCAAAAGGGTTACCACGGGTTTAAAGGTGAGAGTGCTGCTACCTGGCTAATATACTATGCCAATGAGGATACGAGGAAATACTTCACATTGAGTTGCACGTGCATGGGCTATGCGATATACAATCGTTGGTCGTCGCCCCCGCTCGTAAATGTGCGATATATATATGTGTATATATATATATATATATATATATATATATGTATTTATATACATATATTTATATACATATGTAGCATATACTCTTTGGATACTGAATCCACTTATAAAAGAGCATATGCCAATCACTGTATTTCTTTGCTCGATTTCTTGGAGGGGCCAATCACTGCATCGCTTATCCCACCTATGCAATGTGTGCATTTATATATGGGGCATTCCGTGCCAATTCGACAGATCGGTTGCCCTTTGGAATTTGTCCCCGAATATTTAAATCGATGGGATACAAGCCTGAAAGTGATGATAATTTTTTGTAGATTTTTTGACAACCAGGTACTATTTAATAATGATTTTTTTGTTTCAATTTACCACGAAACAAAAAGTGAAATTTAAAAATATGAAAAAATTAAGTGAAATTTTTTGCCAGTAATGAATATTTTTGAGCCTCATCCCAGAGTGAGTCGGCTGTTTCGTCACAAATGACAGCTTGATTCGTTAAATCAAATGGGCTCGAATAAAAACATAAAAGATTCCCTCAATGTTTTTCTTCTTTTAGCTACTAATTGAGGGGTTTACGTGTAGCACGTACAACGCCACGTGTAATTAAGACTTTCGGGTTTACATGCGGCGTTATTTTTGCAAGGATTTGCGAGACTATAGAGCAATACTCGAATCGATACGTATATAATTTTATATACCGGGAGAAAAAGTATCCAGTTCTTGATGTTTAGTCGAGAAACGACTATGGTGATTTTATGTGTATCCGTCAATCGACGAAACATTGTAAAAATTCGAGCAGGGTATGCAACAGCTTTGTGAAATACCAAACTCACTTGCATTACTTCAGTCTTCAACATTCCACTTGCGACCCATATTCTAGTTTTCTACGTACGTTTATACTGCTACCGATACAAGGAGAAACTATTTGTCCTGAACATTCCTCGTATTTCTCGTATTCAAAGCATGAAATTAAATTTTAAATCTCCAATGGAAATGTATCAGAAAATTTTGGACACAGGGAAGAATCTTTGTGGATATTCTGCGTTAGGAATTTCAGAATAAAGTCTTTCATTAGCATATGAAAAAGTAATTTTTACAAAGTTAAATATTACTGACTGATTAGTTGAAGCATAAAATTTGCACATTTTCTTCCTCCAAGTTGAATTCCTCTATCGAAAATCGAGCACTCGCTTTACCCTCAAGTTAAAAATTCCAGCTGGCACATATGTTCATCGTACATTTTTAAGTACGTTTATACTGCTACTGATACACGGAAAAATTATTTGTCGTGAACATTCCTCGTATTTCTCGTATTCAAAGCATGAAATTAAATTTTTAATCTCCAATGAGAATGTATCTAGAAATTTTGGACACAGGGAAGAACTTCAGAATAAAGTTTTCCATTAGCATATAAAAAAGTAATTTTTACAAAGTTAAATTTATTACTGACTCATTAGTTGAAGCATAAAATTTGCACATTTTCTTCCTCCAAGTTGAATTCTTCTATCGAAAATCGAGCACTCGCTTTACCCTCAAGTTAAACACTCCAGCTGGCACACATGTTCATCATACATTTTAAAGTATGTTTATACTCCTATTGGTTCTGCGATACTCTGATCTCTGATTCTGCTATACTGCTACTGCTATAATGATACAAAGAAAAACTATTTGTCGTGAATATTCCTCGTATTTCTCGTATTCAAAGCATGAAAGTAAATTTTAAATCTCCAATGGGAATGTATCATGAAATTTTGGGCACAGGGAAGAACTTTGTCTTTGTGGATATTCTGCATTAGAAATTTCAGAATAAAGTCTTCCATTAGCATATGAAAAAGTAATTTTCACAAAGTTAAATATGACTCACTGATGAGTTAAAGTTATTTTACTAATGAGATGAAGTTAAATTAGCACATATTCTTTTTCCAAGTTGAATGCCTCTATCGAAAATCAATGTGATATTTTCAAGGTCCAAAACTTCGATTAATTTACACCTTGCTAATTTCTCGATGAGGCCTCAAAATGCTAGAAATTTGTCACTAATCAACTCATTGCTCCTTGATCAAAGACTTTCTTTTTATCTCATAGATCCATGTCAATCATACAACAATAAAAAATCTTTATTCATTTTTCTTATCTCGTAGTATTGATCCATCAACAATTTACCTGGCCTTGGATCATCCAGGCTAAACGCACGCAACCAAAATCGAGTTAAAGCCAAGAGAAAAGAAACATTTTCGTGATTACGCCCGGTCTGTAAAACCCGGTCACGCGAACGTCTCACGAGACGTCTCCGATATCCTCACGTCGACGTCTTTGCTGGACAACGTCGAGGTGATATTTCAGCGTTGCTGGAAACAATACGTCTCTCTCTCTCTCTCTCTCTCTCTCTCTCTCTCCCTCTCTCTCTCTCTCTCTCTCTCTCTCTCTCTCTCTCTCTCTCTCTCTCTCTCTCTCTCTCTCTCTCTCTCTCTCTCTCTCTCTCTCTCTCTCTCTCTCTCTCTCTCTCTCTCTCTCTTTCTCTCTCCCTCTCCCTCTCTCTGCCTCGACCTTAGTCCAGCAAATCGTGTATAGAGAAGGGTAGTATGGGATCGGTTGAGCCCGGTGTCGGACGGTATCTAATGGGTTTCTTAACGTAGTGGGTGTCAGCGTTTCTGCCCTCGTCGTTGTCGTGCGACTCCCATTAATATGCCTACGTCTACCTTCTAGCCAAGTGTGTATGAGAGAGAGAGAGAGAGAGAGAGAGAGAGGACCTGGTCGGCGCTTACACCGGCATGATCTGACGTGAAATAGTACAAACTGTTCCAATGTGACACTTTGCGTTTGTACACGTTCAGCGTCCCCAGCGTAGAGCCAGTTAGTTCCCTTTTACCACTTAACAGACTCGTCATTAAATTTTCATGTTACATTCGTTGCGTAAAGTTCGTGCAGCCTGGTAAAATGACAAAAGTCAATAAGGCTCTAAGACTTGTCTTGACATCTAATGGCCCTGTTCTTCGATCCAGTATCGTCACGGAAATTTAAAACTTGGATCAGGTATAATGTCGCAAAGTGATCGATCGCCCATTTTGTGTTTGTTCAATGTCCCATGGCAAAAATATCGATCGTGGAAAGACAGAAGGATCCTCACAACTAAGGATTGTCCATTCATATTCTCAGAAGGGCGAATAACTGGACGTAATTTTATCGATGTATAGATATAACAATGTACCGATCGCCATGCGAATTGGAGACAAAGAAGGACGAATGAGTGCCGATAAAAATTTTACTCGCACGCTCGGCTCTGTGATAAGCGCCGATTGTTTTTGCTCACTGATCTCTCTCCCTCTCTCTCTCTCTCTCTCTTTCTCACTGATCTCTCTCCCTCTCTCTCTCTCTCTCTCTTTCTCTCTCTTCGATTTCTCTCTCTCTCTCTCTCTCTCTCTCTCTCTCTCTCTTCGATTTCTCTCTCTTTCTCTCTCTTCGATTTCTCTCTCTCTCTCTCTCTCTCTTCGCTTTCTCGCTACTATGTCTCTACAATAAAAGTCGTATAACCAATTTCGCATTCAGCATCCGTGAATCAAGATTGGCCGTTATAGGGACAGAGACTAACAGATATTTGTGTTCGTTATCGTCCATGATGCTCGAGTTTGAACAACACATTGCTACTTCGTGTTTCGAATGTTACGTAAATTTATATCGTCCTATTTATTTGCCAAGTACGATAAAAATCTTGTTTTTTTTTGGTTTTTTTTTATATCTATTATTCTCTGCTGGCCATTTTTTGTCTCTGTCCAGATAAAATTCCACGAATAGTCACTGACTGTTGCAAAGCTTGCATTGGCATCAGCCAAAACAGACGTGCTCTTGCCTGAGAATTTTTATTATTATTCTCAATCTTCATAAATTTGGCTGATCGATAAATCTTCTTTCCAGATGGATCTGATGATCAATTCATAATTTGATATATAACGAATTTTTGTTTCGATCGAATTTTCCATTTTTCGTCACTTTGTTTTTGTCATTTTTCATTGACAATGACAATTTCCCAGATTCGTATCGTTCAATTTTCCAGATTTCCTATTGGAACGTTTTTTTATTTTTATGCTCAGAGGCTGGCAAAAAAATATCTGGACAAGGAGGGAGACGACGGGAGACCCTAAAATCATGGCAAGATGTCGCATTCTGCCATTACCAATTTCATAGGTACTCGTCGCTAAAGCCATTATAATGCGTTCGTTTTTTGACGAGAATGGACCATCGGTATATTTATAGCCGCTCACGAATGACGAGCCCTCGTCGTTGTTACATTCACTAAAATTCCATTTTACCTCGTGCAGCTCTTGTTATGGTCACAGCGTTCATAGGAACGACCCTGCCATTGGGAGTATCGAGCGTGTGGCTAAAGGGAATAGAGAAAGAGAGAGAGAGAGAGAGAGAGAGAGAGAGAGAGAGAGAGAGAGAGAGAGAGAGAGAGAGAGAGAGAGAGAGAGAGAGAGAGAGAGAGAGAGAGAGAGAGAGAGAGAGAGAGAGAGAGAGAGAGAGAGAGAGAGAGAGAGAGAGAGAGAGAGAGAGAAAGAGAGAGAGAGAGAGAGAGAGAGACGCGTGCGTGGCTCACGTCGTTTACTATTGCACCTGATAAATACCAAACCCTTTTGCTGCGTCGCGACAGAGACATATGTGAGTATTTCTGTGTACATACATGAATTTTACGATAATGTTAAGTGCACAGTTGCAAAGGGTGTCCGATATAGCCTCGTTTTACTGCTCACCCCTCCAATCGTCCATATGTCCAATGACTCTGAGCTATAGAAAATCTCTTAATGACGGGACAACGGCGGGTCTTTCTCTCTCCTCTCTTGCACTTGAGCGTTCGTCGTCCATATCGAGTCTCGCCTTAACAGCACAATTATCGTACAGTGTAACTTTTACTATTTTCATAATTGAAAATTTCCCCATCAGTTTTACTTTATCGAAAATTGAACCATATTGTAATTTGCCCCACAGGAAATTTATATTTAAGACACTTGGATTCGTTCTGCTATAAACTTTTTGAGGTGACATTGATTTAAAACAAAAAAAATTATCATTTCACTTTATTTTTATTTCGCTTTATTTATTTGTATTATTGACGTAATGCGTTTTGCCAATTTAAAGAAATTTAATTATAATTTTTTGATAAAATTGTCATTCAATTTTTCTAAATTTTGACTACATTTCTCGAGTGTTTTTTTTTTTCCTTCAGATTATTCTCACTGATTTTTCTTGTGTAGAGAAAGTCGTTTTTTTTTCGTTGTTTTTTTTTTTCGTTCGGGCAGTCCTGTGTAATTCGAGTTTCGTTGACGAGATCCTAGTAAAAACAGCAATAAAACGTACAACGACATTTAAACCGAATGGCTGCTCTTCCTGTCCTCAAGCTGAAACGACCAAATGCAAATGGAATTTTTAATTGCAATTCGATTTACCTTTAAACGTGTATATCTGGTTTCGATTGAGTCTTCTTCTGAATTGGACAAGCTAGAAAATCTGCATTGGGCGCAGTTTTATACAAAGGTACGATATCCTTTGAGCGAGAGAGAGAAAGAGAGAGAGAGAGTGAGTGAGAGAGAGAGAGAGAGAGAGAGAGAGAGAGAGAGAGAGAGAGAGAGAGAGAGAGAGAGAGAGAGGGAGAGAGGGAGAGAGAGAGAGAGAGAGAGAGAAAGAGAGAGAGAGAGAGAGAGAGAGACAGAGACAGAGAGAGAAAGAGACAGAGACAGAGAGAGACAGAGAGAGAAGAGGACAATCTGGAATTGAAAATAGAAACGCTGATATTGATGCGCAAAAGAAGAGACGAGGAGTAAAAAAAAATAAAGCTACGAGCTTTTCTAGACATGCAAAGGGCTTTGCTGAATCGACAATTTTTTCCACGAGCAACAAATCCACGAGCGACCTCCGTCACTAAGTGTCATCCCGTTTCAAAGCTCTAATTGCATTCGTGATATTTCTCGTAAACGACATTCGATCACCATTTGCAAAAAATAAAATATAACTGAATGTGAAAAAAAAAAAAAAAAAAAACATTAATAATCCGCCGGCAGAGTGCTTGCCGGAAGATGAGAAGCCGCGAGGTTTCCCGGAAATATTGAGGACGAAAAAAAAAAAAAAAAAAAAAAAACAAGTGGAATAAACCAGTTGTGAGAGAGTAAAAACGGATGAGAGCGAGATATGAGATTGAGCAATAAAAAAATGATGGTGTCTCACCCTAGGTGATGGTACAGAGAAATAAAAAGAAATGCTGCGTAACGTCATTTTCACGAGCAAGAGTCCGAATATAATGATCTTAAACGCTCAAACCAGAGGAATATATAAGAAAGACGATTTTTATGAAAATTATTGTGACCATCCAATAATTGACATGAAAATGAAAAATTTTCTGTTTCTTGTTCAAGTTGAATAAAAAAAAAATAATGAAATTAAAAAAATGAGAACGCAAAAACTTTTGGCAGGACAGTATAATGGTCTTGAAGTAAATAAATACGATTCTCGAGTTTCCAGCAATGGGCCACAATAAATATTCCATGCATTGCCACGATATCATTTTATTTTTTTCTTTATTTCTTCTTCTCCTTGCATTATCTCTTATTTTACGTTACTTTTGATTCTCAATAATTTTATGCCCCTGCATTAATTTCTTCGATATTATAATGGAAATGTGGGGAAGTCTAGGTCCGATTAAATTCCATCGATTCGCCATTCTTCATTCTTGAATAGAGACGAAATGCATTCTCCGACTAAATTCCGAAGAAGGTTTCAACACGAGGTCGTAGAAATTCTTCACAAAACCGCACCATCCTGATCGTTATTTTGTCGAACAGAAGATGGCGAATTGTTATGATATCTCGGTTGAATATTACCGATCACCGAATTTCTGGCAGTTTGAGAAATTTTCTTGTCTATTTATTTATAATTAAACATTCATATTTTTCTTTATTAAAACGTTTTTTTTTTTTTTCAATATTTTAATTCGCATCAGTTTTATTTTCCATAATTTTCTCACATATCTCAAGCTTTATATAATATTAACTGATGGCAGGAAGTACTCAATAAAGTTCGTTTAACTAGTCCGAAAATTTCCCAAGCTTAGGGATCAATTAATTACCCCGTTAATTAAAGTGGCAAATTTGTGGAGAGAATCCACAAATTTGCCACTTTAAGTGGCAAATTTTGTGAATTCTCTCATCTGATATATAGAAATTTTATATTATTCTAGAAGTTGAAATATAATAATTAATATTATGAGAGAAACCTCGCTGACGTCATAATTCATATTATAGAAATTCCAGTATCAAAAGTATTAAATACATATTTGTGTAAAAGAGTTTGCATATATACAGAGTCACTCAGAGTCACACAGAGTCATATATACAGTTGACTTGTGTTTTCTGGTAACACCACAGCACAGAACGCTGAGACTCCCTTCGCCATCCGAGTTTAGCTCACATGCAATTACTTTCATTCAATAATTAATTAAGAAGGAAAATTCGGTCCTGTAGCTCTCGAACCATCTAGACCACGTCTCTCTCTCTCTCTCTCTTTCTCTCTCTCTCTTTCTCTCTCTCTCTTTCTCTCTCTCTCTTTCTTGCATTCTGTCGTTTTCTCTCATTCTGACGCTTTTAACTGTACAGGGGTAGAGATCTCGCCTCGTTTACTCGCTGTATTCGTTTGGTTTTCTCGTTGCCCTGAGCTAGTTAAATATAGCACAATAGAGAATTTGGGCACAAAGAGAGAAGAGAATAATGCAGTTGGCCAAATGAAAGACACGAGGGAGGAAAAAAAAATCCTCTAAACGTGGAAAATGAAGTCGAGCAAGCCCGAAATGAGATAGGGGCGAAGTGAACCCAAAAGTGTGGATCGATCGGCATGTGATGACGGAGATAAAAAATAAGAGTCAGACAGAGCAAAAAGTAAAAGGAAGAAATGGAAGGATTTCTCTCCTTTTCTCGCAATTCTCTCATGACCTATATATATATATATTTTTTTCATTGCTTCGTTAATGCGAGATTCCGTGTTGTGCAAACCCGCATCTCTGCAAATTTTTTGAAAAATCAGCCGGACCATCATGGATACAGAATGTTCAGTCCATTTTCGTCGTCCAATTTTCGGCTGGACTCGCAATACTCTCGGCTCGAATCGCCATGGTCGAATTTTTGTATCAACAATACTGTACGCTGAGGTTATAAGGTCGCGAAAATGAGATAAACCTCGACTAAAGTGGAAATCTTTCACACTAAAAGTTTGGGAAAAACTTTTCCTCTTAATTATCTACCAGTCTCGCTGAAAAAAAAAACCCACAGCGAGATAACCAAGAAAATATCTTGGGCTGACGAAAAAAGTTTAAGAGAATGAGAGCAGAGCTGGCTGCGTGAATTTGTGGCCAATTGCCAAGTCGTTTAAAGTTGAAAATATATATTTTTAAATTATTTTGTCAATCAACATTAAATAAACAGTAACATTAACAGTAAATTAGGGTGTAAAATTTCATGAATTATAAAGACAAACGAATTACGATCGTTTAATATATTTTTAAATTATTTTGTCAATCAACATTTAATTAACAGTAACATCAACAGTAAATTAGGGTGTAAAATTTCATGAATTATAAAGGCAAACGAGTCACAATCACGTGCTCTACAAAAGAGAAGCATTTTTTTTTTTGATATTACATTTCTATTGTTGGAAGTTTGTTGATCGAAGTGCGATGTCATGAGTCCATTCGTTAGTTTTAATGGCAAAGAAAGAGTATTTTTTTTTTTTACATTGCTTTGGCTCCATAAAATATTTTACAGTACAATTCAGATTAAGACGTCATCATCGCGTGACTCTTTTGGAACGAAATGTGGAAAAAGGAGATCGAAATGGCGAGGGCCATCTCGTTGTACTGATGAGCAGCGAATATTATTCTCGGGACTACCTGTCGATGTATCATTTACTATACGATAGACGATATATATCTACCAGTCTCGCTGAAAAAAAGGCCTCAGCGAGATAACCAAGAAAATATCTTGAGCTGACGAAAAAAGTTTAAGAGAATGAGAGGAGAACTGGCTGCGTGAATTTGTGGCCAATTGCCAAGTCGTTCGAAATTGAAAATATATATTTTTAAATGATTTTGTCAATCAACATGTAAATTAGGGTGTAAAAATTTCATGAATTATAAAGGCAAACGAGTTACAATCACGTGCTCTACAAAAGAGAAGCATTTTTTTTTTTAATATTACATTTCTATTGTTGGAACTTTGTTGATCGAAGTGCGATGTCACGAGTCCAATTCGTTAGTTTTAATGGTGAAGAAAGAGTGATTTTTTTTTTACATGGCTTTGGCTCCATAAAATATTTTACAGTACAATTCAGATTAAGACGTCATCATCGCGTGACTCTTTTGGAACGAAATGTGGAAAAAGGAGATCGAAATGGCGAGGGCCATCTCGTTGTACTGATGAGCAGCGAATATTATTCTCGGGACTACCTGTCGATGTATCATTTACTATACGATAGACGATATATATCTACCAGTCTCGCTGAAAAAAAGGCCTCAGCGAGATAACCAAGAAAATATCTTGAGCTGACGAAAAAAGTTTAAGAGAATGAGAGGAGAACTGGCTGCGTGAATTTGTGGCCAATTGCCAAGTCGTTCGAAATTGAAAATATATATTTTTAAATGATTTTGTCAATCAACATGTAAATTAGGGTGTAAAAATTTCATGAATTATAAAGGCAAACGAGTTACAATCACGTGCTCTACAAAAGAGAAGCATTTTTTTTTTTAATATTACATTTCTATTGTTGGAACTTTGTTGATCGAAGTGCGATGTCACGAGTCCAATTCGTTAGTTTTAATGGTGAAGAAAGAGTGATTTTTTTTTTACATGGCTTTGGCTCCATAAAATATTTTACAGTACAATTCAGATTAAGACGTCATCATCGCGTGACTCTTTTGGAACGAAATGTGGAAAAAGGAGATCGAAATGGCGAGGGCCATCTCGTTGTACTGATGAGCAGCGAATATTATTCTCGGGACTACCTGTCGATGTATCATTTACTATACGATAGACGATATATATCTACCAGTCTCGCTGAAAAAAAGGCCTCAGCGAGATAACCAAGAAAATATCTTGAGCTGACGAAAAAAGTTTAAGAGAATGAGAGGAGAACTGGCTGCGTGAATTTGTGGCCAATTGCCAAGTCGTTCGAAATTGAAAATATATATTTTTAAATGATTTTGTCAATCAACATGTAAATTAGGGTGTAAAAATTTCATGAATTATAAATGCAAACGAGTTACAATCACGTGCTCTGCAAAAGAGAAGCATTTTTTTTTTTAATATTACATTTCTATTGTTGGAACTTTGTTGATCGAAGTGCGATTTCACGAGTCCAATTCGTTAGTTTTAATGGTGAAGAAAGAGTGATTTTTTTTTTACATGGCTTTGGCTCCATAAAATATTTTACAGTACAATTCAGATTAAGACGTCATCATCGCGTGACTCTTTTGGAACGAAATGTGGAAAAAGGAGATGGAAATGGCGAGGGCCATCTCGTTGTACTGATGAGCAGCGAATATTATTCTCGGGACGACCTGTCGATGTATCATTTACTATACGAACGAAATTTTGCCTCTCAAAATTCGAGAAACCGCGTGTTCTGTATCACCTTTCTCTTCCTCTTTCCCTTGGCTCGTCTATATCATTATGCAGACCCCGCTGATGGGCCTTCGTCAAAAGATCATTTCAGAATGCAACCGCACCTGCTGGCAGTTATCTCGCGATAATGACCACAATAATACACTCGTATTATCGCGATATAGCGTGTAGATAGTAAAACCTGTAATTGATACGAGTCGATGTAATGTTTGCATCAGTACACTGTGCATTATTTGTTCCTGCAACTGCGAATATTTCGACTGCGAACCAGTCCAGTTGCAAACTTTCGAAGGTTTTTCCAGTTGCGAACTTTAGACGGTGCGATATTCAACTTTCGTTGTTACGCACACGGATATCAGGATATCGTGAGTTTTTTCATCGGTGTTTCCGCATATATATATATGTATATATGTGTGGTGGTAGTTGAAAGAGAACTGGGCATGCCAGAGATAAAAGTGATAGCGGGACTGAGTCACTAACAGTGGAAAAGAGATACATCCATAGTCAGTGAATGCACAGCCATGCTGCTATAACATATAGTCAGTGAGAGGGGCAGAGAATTCAGTACTCTCGTACAAAGACCATGTATGCACTCTTGTTCACTGCCTGTAGGTCTGTTCACTATGTCTACTTTTTAGTCTTTGCCGTTACAGTTCCTTTGTTACGTTTTACCACGTAATGTTTTTTACTGTTGCGAGAGAGAGAGGGAGGGAGAGAGAGAGAGAGAGAGAGAGAGAGAGAGAGAGAGAGAGAGAGAGAGAGAGAGAGAGAGAGAGAGAGAGAGAGAGAGAGAAAGACAGAGAGAGAGAAAGACAGAGAGAGAAAAAGACAGAGAAAGACAGAGAGAGAAAAAGACAGAGAAAGAGAGAGAGAGTGAGAGAGAGAGAGAGAGAGAGAGGAGAGCGTATATGAGAGAATTGTACATGTTAATGCTACGCTGCCTCTGCTACTGGTATTAATCGCGATGCACATTCGTTGATGGTTTGCTAGCCTCACTGCTGAACTTAAAATTCACGGGTAGCTCAGCCAGGTGAAAAAACACAAAGGTCCGTTGGCTTTTCGTTTGTACCCTCGAGGTGTTATATCGTCAATGCGTAAGTGAACCTAGTAGAAAAGACAATACTTTCCTACTAGGAATAATTTTTGCGTCAATACGAAAAAAAATGGTTTGAATTATTAACCCTGCACGTATCATATGGGTGATTTTTGACCCAAGCGACCCATATGATCCGGGGTGCCAGCAAAATCATATGATCCACGAAGGGTTAAAAATGTACATGGAGGATAATAAAAAAAAAAAAAAATTGAAAAGAAATGAAAAAATTTAGGAAGAAATGAATAAACAGAAGAACATCGAGGAGCAAACTTGCTACCGAATGTAATTCGCAATTATCAAAATGAAAAAATTATTTTTGGACAAATTTATAACTACTGAAAGGATTCAATGATGCGGAGAGAATTATTCGTATAAAATAAAGCCCTAGAGCGAGAAAGCTTTTCGCGTTTTATTCGTACGTTCGCGGTCCGCTCAATTTTTTTCAGATGATTTTTATTTTTTATTTTTATTATTACGATGGACCGCGAATATTTTAATAACGCAGCTCGAACGGTCATATCTTTCTATAGAGGATACAGTATTCATGCTTGTTTGTTATTTTTTTCAATTACTCTGTGACGCACTGGCTTTCACTGTTGCCATTAGAACGAGTGAATGATGGATCGATAGGATATTCAATAGGGAGAATATTTTTTCGACGGTAGTATTTTGTCAGATGGGAAGTATGAATATGGTCCATGGGGTAGTAGATGCATCAAATTTAGGAACAGCTAGCCCAATATCCATCTATGTGCACCGATATGAATTTATATATAGAAAAAAAGAACATTTACTGATCACCCCATAGAATCACAGAACCATAGAACCATGGAGCCATGGAATGACCTTAACATTTACTACTACATGTAATTTGCAATTATTCAAAATATTAAACTTGACTTGTTCCCGTTAATGAACGTTCCAATCTCTCTGCAGACAAATTTAAAAACTACTAAAGTGACTCACTGATGGACAGAATTTTTCGTACAGAATTACTCGCCCAAGGGCGAGTGCGTTTTATGTTTTATTTGTACGTACACGCGATGCTCTATATTTTTTTGACATATATATAATAATAAAAATAAACATAGCATATATATATATATATATATATATATATATATATATATATATTTGTGTGTGTGTGTTTATTTTTATTATTACGATGGACCACTAGGATTTGAATAACAGAGCTCGGACGGTCGTACCGCCTGGAACAGATACAGTATTCATCCTTGTTTGTTATATTTTCAATTACTCTGTGACGCACTGGCACTTTTGCTATTAGTACGAGTGAATGATGGATGGATAGTATATTTGATAGAGAGATTGTTTTTTTTTTTTTTTTTTGACCGTCGGGTTTTCCCAATAAACAGTATGGTCGTGGTAGATACATAAAATGTAAAAAAAACCTGAATAATATTCATTCACCTGCAGCTGTATAAATTTATGGAGAAAAAAAAACTCACTGACCCGAACGTCATATGGAACCATAAAAACATCGCATTGAGATGTTCGACCGTTACAAAATTTATGAAGCGCAACGCCATTCGTATATAATTTTGATCAAAATAATTCTGACCAAAAAATCCTCGCATCGATGAGTCATGAAAAGTTTTCAGTTGTTACGACGATCCTGGATAAATATTTGTCGTCGAGAAAAAAAAAATCCTATCATGCTTTATGTAATTCACGTACCATCGAGAATTTATATGCACTCTGATTTTTTTTTTTTTTTGCCACATATGATGCGATGTTGTTGCTCAGAACCTTCACACGCCGAGAGTTTTTCCATTTGTTCGGAACTTTTGCTTGCGACATTTTTCTCTGTGAAAATAAATAAGCTCTGCCACACACGTGCCACACTCGATGGTGGCGAGTCATGGAAAATTTATAAATTAAAGCTTCAAATATCAATGGAAAAAAATAAAAATTAACGCGCAACTGGCAAAATGAAAATTGCACTTTTTTTCTTATTCAATTATTTTCCAGCCGATCGTTTCATTTTTTCGCTTTTGTTTGTAGGGACACATTGTGTGATCCCAGCATCTTTCAAATCCTTCAAATGCCGATGTACGATTTGTTTTATCTCGAGATAATGCAAATTGGACAGAGGCCCGTGCTTTATGCTTTATATGGGCCCCCATGCAATCAGCGAGCGACCTAACCGAAACCACTGAGTGAGTGAGCTAGAAGTTCGCCAGTACATTACAGGGTGAGATCAAGCATACCGAGTTTCGCCTGTTGTTCGACGTGCTCCTCCATCCTGTTCAAAGAGGGTGAGAGAGAGAGCGAGAGAGAGCGAGAGAGAGAGAGAGAGAGAGAGAGAGAGAGAGAGAGAGAGAGAGAGAGAGAGAGAGAGAGAGAGAGCGAGAGAGAGAGAGAGAGGACGGACGTTATACGTTTAGCAAGCACGCGCGATCTACAGGTATTTCCAGCACAGAATCTCCCATGTGTGCCAATGCAATATGCGTTCTGTCGTGCGAATTGGAATACTCCAATACAGGAAGATATATATATATATATATATATATATATATATATATATATATATATATATAAGCTTTGGACGGTGCTGGAACCTCCATAAGATATGAGACGACTCTGGAATTTAATTATTGACCGTATGGAACACACGCGCCATTTTCCGTCGCTGTCCCCTACCTTTTGGTCGTTCTCCCTTCCTCGCTGATTCACAGCTTTGATAGCAATTCTGCACTGAATCGCCACGATCAATCGAAGTATTATTTCCAAAATCCTACACCAGTTTGTCCAGTTTGAAAAGAATCTCTTAAGGTTTTGAATAATGTTATACGTTTTACGCAATAGAATTAAGGGGTGAGTCAGATTCCTGAGATACATCATGGATAGGCGAGTTATGACCGTAAGATGTACGAACCTTGTCGTATAGCACGTTGTCTTGTTTTCATTGCTAATGAATCGATAATGTCCAATTTCACGACATTGGACATTATCGATTCATTAGCAATGAAAATCCATCCATCCTAGAAACAGATCTAGGAATACTTGACATTTTTTTTTTCTTATATGGTCCAATGATGACATCCTTCCCCTGGGGAAGATTTCCTAAAAAGCTCTTCCGTGCATTGTTGAATACTCATAAATTGATCCGGATGCAGATGATGAGACTATTCCACGTGTATTTGACTGGCATGTTGCAGAGCCATGTAGGTAGGAAAAGGTCCCCAGCCCTTATTACCAATTTCCATGTCCAATTTCACGGCATTGGGGATGCCATTTTTTAAATGATTTATACATCGGGGTGGTCCATCCTAGAAGCCAATCTAGGAATACTTGAAACATTTTTTTCTTATATGGTCCAATGATGACATCCTTCCCGCGGGTAAGAAATCCTAAAAAGATCTTCCGTGCATTGTTGAATACTCATAAATTGATCCGCATGCAGATGATGTGACGATTCCACGTGTATTTGACTGGCATGTTGCAGAGCCATGTAGGTAGGAAAAGGTCCCCAGCCCTTATTACCAATTCCCATGTCCAATTTCACGACATTGGGGATGCCATTTTTTAAATGATTTATACATCGGGGTGGTCCATCCTAGAAGCCGATCTAAGAATATTTGAAATATTTTTTTCTTATAAGGTCCTATTACCAATTTCCATGTCCAATTTCACGGCATTGGGGATGCCATTTTTTAAATGATTTATACATCGGGGTGGTCCATCCTAGAAGCCAATCTAGGAATACTTGAAACATTTTTTTCTTATATGGTCCAATGATGACATCCTTCCCCCGGGGAAGAAATCCTAAAAAGCTCTTCCGTGCATTGCTGAATACTCATAAATTGATCCGGATGCGGATGATGAGACGATTCCACGTGTATTTGACTGCGGCATGTTGCAGAGCCATATGTAGGCAGGAAAAGGTCGTCAGCCCTTATTACCAATTTCCAAGACCTTAATCCTCCGATGTTTGGATAAGATAACCATTCCTTCATGCCAGTTCCCCCTCCTCCATCCAGCAGCCTCTCCCACCGGTGAGGGTGGCCGGGCCAGGGTGAGAACCCTGGCTCATCCCCCTCTCGATTTTCCATCATTTCTCGTCTTTGAGGTCTTTGAGGGTGGTCTCTCCGCACGAGTATTGAATTTGCATGTTATTCGATCTCGTCTACCTCTGCAATTCTTGTGATCCCATCGAGGCTGCAGGCTGTGACGCATTTATATATTAATATCCATCCCTCTCCCTCTTTACTTTCTCTCTCAGGCTGTACATGGTGCGGCAATAGTTCACCACAAAGCGACACGGAAACGATAAAGACGACGTGAATGAGAGCCATCATAATAGTAACTTGGACTCTTTCTATTATCATCACTGTGGACTCTCTTCTGTAATACCGTCTGAACTCCGTAATTCCCAAGGAGTCTCACCAGGAAGCGAGAATCCACGGCAATAAGCCGTATCCTGTTTCCATGTATACGAGCAGCACGCGCACGGATGTGATGCCGTTCCATTTGCAAAAGTTCTTTTATTCTCTTAATTTTTTCTTTACTTTTTCTCACTCGATCTCTCGTAAGTTCTTCCATCCTGGTAGACTCAGTATGATCACACCATTGGATTAAGTTGTCAATCGCGATTCAGCATCGACCAGACTATTTGCAGTGGATAGTTTTTTTTTACGGGCTTGATAATTGCGAAGAAAAAATTAAGTGCATACTGTGATTATTTTTATGCTTCGAAGGTTTTTCATGGATCATTTAGCGGTAACGGTAAAAACTTTTTACCGTGACATTTCATACCATTTCAAAGAAATTATGCTCGTCTCCATCGCGACAAAAATCTCGCGAAATGAGCATTGGATTTCTTACACGCGTTATTGAATCTCGGTAGGCATTCGAGTGTCCTATAGCCAATGGCCAGTACTCACCCCGGTAGTCAGCAATGGCGATTTACCGTACTGGCTCTCATTCTCGGCATTCTTGATCAGAATAATAATGGCGCCGCGAAAGGCGCACAGATCACAACTGACCCGACGAAATTCCAGACATCTCTCAGTTCCACTCATCTTGGAATTATTCAATCAAAATTCTCCTGCTCGCGCTCGGTGTCCCGGCGTATCAAGAACTATCAGGGTTGAATAATACTCGATCTTTTTTCTGTTCAACTTTTTTTTTCGTCGTATATCGAATGACACTGATTGAATCATGCCCGATAGAAGCAAAAAGATTTTTCTTCCCGTCATTCAGTTCACGAGTATCACCCAGGTGATATTTGTAATTCGATTATATCGAATTGCTTCGATCGTCTCGGATCTATGAACTCTCAATTCTTCGTTGTGTACCGGTCGATTGCACTGCGGGACTTTGAGATATTATAACGTAGAAAAGAAACCGAGCCGCGAGAATCACGAGCCAGTCACCGTGACTTTACGTTAAAAAGAGACGCGGCACAACAACTCTCAGACGGATCCATTTACACCGTCCATTGACCATGTTGAACGGAACTCGGAGCCGATAAAAAAATTTCTGCGAGTTCGTAAATGTTGAACAAGATTGCAAAAACTGTCGGTCGATTCATAAAACCCGATGAAAAAATCAATGACTATTGCGATATACTCATCATTCTATTATTCCAATAAGTATTGGAGCTGGGCCCTATTTTTTCATTCGGTTCCATCCAAAGTCAAGTCTAACTTTGAACTTGTGATCAAACATACGACGAAAAATTCGGGACTCAAGTGAGGCCTCTTTTAAGACCATGAATATATCGAATTGTTGCTGGGACTGCTTGGGAAAATTCGGAAGGGAGAAAAACTACGATTATACGTGATAGAATCTTCGCATGGACACTACGATGTACCACGAGCCCGATTTTTTCATTCCATTCGATCCAAAGTCAAGTCTAAGTTTGAACTTGTGATCAAATATGCGACGAAAAATTCGGGACTCAAGTGCCTCTTTTATGGTCTTTTATGGTTTTATGTACTTTTATGGTTTTTATGTACTTTTATGGGTTTTATGTATTTTTATGGTTTTTATGGTCTTTTATGGTCAAGTATGTGTCGAATAGTTGCTGGAAGTGCTTGGGAAAATGTGGAAGGGAGAAAAAATACGATTATACGTGGTAGAGTCTCCGCGTGGACATTACGATGTTCCACGAGCTCGATTTTTTCATTCCATTCGATCCAAAGTCAATTCTTACATTGAACTTGTGATCAAACACGCGACGAAAAATTCGAGACTCAAGTTAGGCCTCTCTTATGGTCAAGTATGTGTCGAATTGTTGCTGGGAGTGCTTGGGAAAATTCGGAAGGAAGAAAAACTACGATTATACGTGATAGAATCTTCGCATGGACATTACGATGTACTACGAGCCGAAGAACATCGTGCTGGCGACACATAAACCCTCAGCGAGCTTCAGCGTGTACACATCATTCCTTCTAAGCCAGGACCGGTTATGGGAAGTCTATAGAAGCCCCCGGCGTTCTTGCTTACCTACTACATGCAGACACTGCCGGGGTACATTGAAAGAGCAATGGGGAAGAGTCAACGTGCTCTGCATGACCTTTCATACTCCCGGAGACTGCGCGGAGGACCGCAACGCCATTACGGCCGCACGAGCACACGCCAATTTATTTATGGCGGCTCCGCGCGTGAATGTTCAGCCACTCAATTGTTGAGGCCCCCAGCCCAGCCTTATATATACTGACGGGAATTCGAAGAAGCGAAAAAATATTCACCAAAGAAAGCAGGAAGCCTGAAAATTATTATTCAATCTTTGTACTCGGTTTGACCATGGCTCTTTTTGCTCTTCGGTCTTGCCTCCAATTCATACTTTAATTCCAATTTATTTATTTCCAAAGGACGAGGAATAAAAAATGTTTAACTTATAATATTCGATTTAATAGCAAAAAAAAAAGCGAACGATTGGTGAGAAAGAAGTGACTGAAAATTTACAGAAGGAAGAAAATCTTCATATATATATAAACAGGAAGGAAGAGGAAAGCTTGTAAATTTTTATTACGTGCTTTGTATTCGGTCTGATATGGAAAATTGATAATTCATAAAATTGTAGGTGATGGAAAAGGGGCAAATTTGCGATTAAAGTACGTGGACGATCAATATATCCTGGATAGGTTAACTGACATTATGCTACATTGTCACCATGGCACGCTTTTATTATTTCTATCCCAACAGCTCGATATATATATATATACAGCGTCGAGGGACAAACATAGCAGATTTTGTCACGATTGCCCTATGAATTATTCAGTCATTTCGGTCCAACAAAAACCATTCTGTACCCGACCTCTTTGTCTATTTTATACCTGTTTTATATTAGCATATATCTGGCGACCATTCGCTTTTCGTATGAGCCAGCGTAACAAAGACACTTTTGACTGCACGAAGTGTGTCATAATGTAAATGACGTGCGTGTAACTTTATCGGCTGGCGAAAGGCACCACTCTCGACTCTCGTGCAAGCGTAAAGTGCATGATCACGCAGGTACTCTTTTATATTGTTGCCTGACGGTATGAATGCCCAAAGGTTTGTTTGTGATTGAAAGTCTTTTTTTTTTTTTTTTTTTTGGCCGTTGACAAGCGATGAAATTGATCGAGGAAAAAAAAGTCTTTGGACTCTGGCATTTCAAATTTCTTTCTCGCTGTTAATTAATCCGAAAATTCGAATTATTAATCCCGAGTTAAATCTTAAGCTTGAAATTCGATCTTAATACAGTTAAATTTCGATTTAAGTCTCAAAATTTGGGCCTCAAACGAATCCTCAACTACACGCCCAATACAAACATTACTATTTTATTGCAGAAAGATTTTTACTCATCCACTCATGCTTCATCAATATTATCTGTTTTAGGGCAGAAAATAAATAAATTTTGTCACTCTTTTGACATTGGGAAGCACCGGAAGAATTTTTTTAACGTCAAATGAAAAATATATAGATATATATTAACATGTCAAAATTATTTTCACGAGATCATTTTGATATTGAGAATAATCGATACCAAAGGGCTATTATTTTTAGCATCGAATTAATTAATTTTTTGCTGCTCGTGCTCTCAGCATGTTGTCACTCTTTTGACATCGGGAAGCACCGAAAAATTTTTTTTAACGTCAAATGAAAAATATATAGATATATATTAACATGTTAAAATTATTTTCACGAGATCATTTTGATACTGAGAATAATCGATACCAAAGGGCTATTATTTTTAGCATCGAATTAATTAATTTTTTGCTGCTCGTGCTCTCAGCATGTTGTCACTCTTTTGACATCGGGAAACACCGGAAAAAATTTTTTAACGTCAAATGAAAAATATATAGATATATATTAACATGTTAAAATTCTTTTCACGAGATCATTTTGATACTGGTCGATACTGATCGATACCAAAGTTCTATCATTTTTAGCATCGAATTTATTTTGATTTTTTGCTGTTCGTGCCCTCAGCATGTATTCGTATGTGCTGCACGTGACGGGTCTACCGCAACGTGATCCTGTCACGATGACAGAAACACATCATCCATTGAGAGAGAAAGGGTTGAAACGAATCAAAGCGAGTTTCCAAATGGTTGTATACATTGAAACCATAGCACGTTCGTTAACGAGCTAATACAAAGGCCTCGAGCCACGCGGTATAACGTGGCACAGCCAGAATCTCACTTACACTTTTTCATCAAAGTATATATACAGCCTTGTTTTTCGTGGGTGGTCGATCGAGCACAAAACAGAATGATGGGAGAGAAATCGTGCGAAGGGAGAGTAAAAAAAAAAAGTTTTTTCAATGACGAAAAAAAAAAAAAAAAAAAAAACAAATTGGACCACTATTGCGACGAGCACGTCTCATGGTTCAATTTTTCAGTCATCTCTCGACTCTCTGGTCTTCATTCATCCTCTCTCTCTCTGTGCGGCAGTCTCCGTATTTTCAGTTTTACATCCATGCCCATTTTTTTTTTTCCCATTTCAGTAGCCACGGGGAGAATGAAAATAATTAAAGCTTGACCGCAAATAATTTTATTTTTCATTCCCCGAACAATCGCAACAGCAAGACAGTCCTGATTGGGTTTGTATTCCAGACAGTCCATGCATTTCAAACTGGCGATA
>OY769904.1:4955848-4988219 GCA_963669185.1 Dyspetes luteomarginatus
TCAGCAATCTCCAATGCTTGGAGAATACTGAGCAGCCAACTCATCTCATCCATGTCTGGATTCATGAATACATCGATGCTGATTAGACAACGTAGTCTCGTCTTTCGAACACATATTGTCTTATCGTAAGTCTAAAGTCCCTTCGTCACATGATTTTTTTTTTTTTTTTTACCCTACTCGTATGTACTCGTGAGATATTTTTTTATTCCCTCTGCAAAACAAAAATCCGTCGAATTATTTTTTTATTACTGACAATGAGCTGAATCCATAGCATTTGCCCAATGGATTTGTTATCAAATCACGAGACGATCTCGATAAAGACGTTATTAGTTTGAAACGTATCTGAACTCTCATGGAATTATCGTGCAACCAGTTAACTTTGACATGAAATCCTGTCAATATATATCTACATATATCGTATGAGCTCTGGTCTCATTGGAACCTCAAAATTCAGGAATCTCCAATGCTTGGAGAATACTGAACAACCAACTCATCTCATCCATGTCTGGACTATCGTTGTCTCAAGCGTACCTCTCGGGTGGATCCATATATATGTATACTATATATACACGCTGTACATACACACGTTCTATACGGATCCATGTATATTTATACTATATATATATATATATACATACGTTGTAAGATGGCACACAAGCAAACACATGCAAACGGGCAAATTCACAGCCACCGAATATTTCTCAGTTCTTCGATTACCGATGTACGGATCGATATCTTGTCTCGTGAATGGTGGACGCGCGGAACGCGTACAGAGTATGAGAGAGGGAGAGTCGAAAATACGAAAGGAGACAGACAAAGAAGGACAGGATACAGGATGACCAAGCTCTATGGGAAAGACGAAGATGAAGAAGACGAGAGTCACGTGCCAGCAAGAAGGGTGGTTGACGAAAGCTGAGGAAACTGGTATGAGAGCCCAAACGGGCGTCCAACATCCCTAAGTGCATATATAGGAGCATCAGGGTCCATTGTATACGTCCATGGAGATGAGACGTCATTGTGCACCGGAGAATCCTGCAAACTACCAGCCCTTCTCTCCTCCCAGCCCCATTTCACTATAACATCCACTCGCATATTCCCGTAATAATAATATGTGAACATATACATATATATAGGTAGTTGGGACGTTTACGTATACGCGTTAACTCATGCCTATGGAATTGGCAGGGCAAACTACTAGGCGTCTGGACCAATTGAAGGTATTAACTAGATGTGGGGCGTACGAATAAATTGATATTCTGCCGGTGTGTTAATTTCCTTGGTAAACTATGCAAGTCCATATATCGCCGTATATACCTCACCGAAAGAGGGCGAGGAAGCATTTCTGATATAGCCAAATTCCATACGAGATAAGCTCTCGCGCGAATCAATTGAATTTGAGGACACCTAATTGATACTCAAATGGAGGGATTTATCGAAAGGAGGATCAGATGATTCACCCTCAAATAGATATCATCAGGATGACAGACCCTGGAACAGAATTTACAAAATGATTAATTTGACATTTGCATATGCCAAATTTCCGGAAGAATTTTCCTCGAGAATGCTGCCAATGTGAGACAGAACTCGTATATTTATTTTACAGCCCCTTTACGAGTATTATGAACGAATTGGTAGTTGTAGCTGTGAGAGAGGGGACGAATATAGAGGTTGGGATTTATTTACACAGAGATGAAGCTCAGTGCGAGAGACACGTGTTTCCGACAGGCAATCTTCCATCATAAAACAGACGTCGCACTTTTATAGCTCGACACATGGGCCGGTGTAGGTGCCCATGTCCCTTCATAGGCAGCTCACATTCCTCCTGCATGTTCCTCCACTGTATACGAAAACCTCATATAGTGGAAAATGCAGGAAGAGACATGGGGTGAATTCTTTTTTTATTCCACCATTATGCATGCACACGACGACTCTTCTTCTGCCAAGTTCAATCGAAGGGTAAAAAACCACCCACGAGATCCATCTTTGCTGACTCTATACTTTGCTTTCGTTGTCTTTCCCACAAGCTCGTGTCGTTCATGTGTATCAGAGGGATTCCAATTTATCGTCATAGCTACGATGGTTATGAGCACACGTGCTGCCTTTCCTTACAGAGAAATGGAAATTAACATTTCATTGGACTCCCCAATTAGTATTGAAAAAAACACGCACAGAGTGTTTGGATGAAGAAATTGTGGCAGATAAATGTAACTTATTTTGCTAGAAAGGGATCGAGAAAGGGCCCACCGATGTTTCCTGGCACTAGAGAATATATGAAGCATGCAAAGCGATTGAATTTTCCGAAAGCTGCTGCAAGCAGAAGAAAGTCATAGCTACGATGGTTATGAGCACACGTGCTGCCTTTCCTTACAGAGAAATGGAAATTAACATTTCATTGGCAAATTGTGGCAGATGAATGTAATTTATTTTGCTACAAAGAGATCGAGAAAAGGCCCACCGATGTTTCGAGGCACCAGAAAATATATGAAGCATGCAAAGCGATTGAATTTGATAAAAGCTGCTGCAAGCAGAAGAAAGTCATAGCTACGATGGTTATGAGCACACGTGCTGCCTTTCCTTACAGAGAAATCGAAATTAATATTTCATTGGCAAATTGTGGCAAATGAATGTAATTTAATTTGCTACAAAGAGATCGAGAAAAGGCCCACCGATGTTTCGAGGCACCAGAAAATATATGAAGCATGCAAAGCGATTGAATTTGATAAAAACTGCTGCAAGCAGAAGAAAGTCATAGCTACGATGGTTATGAGCACACGTGCTGCCTTTCCTTACAGAGAAATCGAAATTAACATTTCATTGGCAAATTGTGGCAAATGAATGTAATTTATTTTGCTACAAAGAGATCGATAAAAGGCCCACCGATGTTTCGAGGCACCAGAAAATATATGAAGCATGCAAAGCGATTGAATTTGATAAAAGCTGCTGCAAGCAGAAGAAAGTCATAGCTACGATGGTTATGAGCACACGTGCTGCCTTTCCTTACAGAGAAATGGAAATTAACATTTTATTGGACTCCCCAATTAGTATTGAAAAAAACACGCACAGAGTGTTTGGATGAAGACATTGTGGTAGATAAATGTAATTTATTTTGCTACAAAGGGATCGAGAAAGGGCGATGTTTCGTGGCACTAGAGATATATGAAGCATGCAAAGCGATTGAATTTTCCGAAAACTGCTGCAAGCAGGAGAAAGATCTTGAGAAAGCTAATACAGCGCAGAGTTGAATGCGAGTTAATTGTGCTGACTCGACTTTGCTTTTATTGTCTTTCCCACAAGCTCGTGCCTTTTATGTGTATCAAAGGTATTCGAATTTATCGTCATAGCTACGATGGTTATGAGCACACGTGCTGCTTTTCCTTACAGAGAAATGGAAATTAACATTTTATTGGACTCCCCAATTAGTATCGAAAAAACACGCACAGAGTGTTTGGATGAAGAAATTGTGGCAGATAAATGTAATTTATTTTGCTACAAAGGGATCGAGAAAGGGCAAAGCGATTGAATTTTCCGAAAGCTGCTGCAAGCAGAAGATCTTGAGACACATAAACAGCTAAGAGAGGGCAGAGTTCAATGGAGTTTCGTTCACGTATGGGATCAGATACTTGAGAGACAAGATTTTGTGGCTAATGAAGAACCGAAGCACCATTAAAATTTTCTGTCAAGTTTCGACCCGAGCCAACATCTTGCAGCAATACCTCGAATCCTATGTGAAGAGCTCTCTTTCTCTACTGGCAGCTCTTGCTGCTCTATCCTACTCCACTTTAGCTTGCAAGTACTCTGGATATTACCATCTCTGTCTGGGTACTCCAGAGAGATGTACCAGACTCGGTTTCACGCCAACCATCCACCAATATACCAAATACTCAGCTCGATTTACCTTTGAGGCGTTTGTCCGTAAAGTCTTGCCGGTCTTGCCGTATATTCGGCAAGATCGGCCGCGTATTCGAGTATCCACTTACAGGCCCTTTCTAACATCTTCATCCAAGTAGGGATGGAACAGTATTAGGCAGTTCTCCCAAGTTTACTATGTGGAATGGTACACGACAACGATGGTAGTTATTGAAGCAGCCATTATGTATACCGAGGTATAACAGTACACTATGATTTTACTCCCTCCCATGAGAATCCACACCCACGGGACCTCGAGATATCATCCGTTATTAGGGGACGTTAATCTGAAATACGTTGGCACTTCTGACACCGTCGCAAATTATACCCGAGACCGCCTGTTATGTAGCAATGTCGTAACCGCAGAAACGCACATATATATATATATATATATATATATATATATATATATATATATATATACAGGGGATTTGGAGCGAAACGTATTAGATGTCGTTGAGAGATTCCGAAAGCTGTTCCACTGCACTAAAATACCATGGAGTTTCATTAGGCAACTTGACTTCGGGCTTTTGACTTACCTGGTCTGATCTCTTGTGGCCAAGAGAAGTATCAAGTAGCCAACAAGTTCGAATGTTATTCTCCATGATGCACTATCGCCAACATCGTTCGATAAATTTCATATGGCTTCAAATGACTAGAATTATACAAGATAATTTTGTCAACTCATTCTATTACAAGTTAATGGATCAACAAACTATTAGACAATCGAAATATTCACGTAGAGACGTTTTACAAATTTAGCGATACGAAAGAAATTTGTCAGTGTCAAATGTTCCAGCTATTGGATCAGTACGATTCCAGGCATTTTTAGAAATGTGTTTCAAACCGATTTAAATATTTCTAGGAAGTCCTCGTGACAGACTGACATTTAATTAAGCGGGAAGAAATAACTGTAAAATGGTGTAGCTTTATTTTAAATTATTTGACGTCTTTGAAGTAGCCAACAAGTTCGAATGTTATTCTCCATGATGCACTATCGCCAACACCGTTCGATAAATTTCATATGGCTTCAAATGACCATAATTATACAAGATAATTTAGTCAACTCATTCTATTACAAGTTAATGGATCAACAAACTATTAGACAATCGAAATATTCACGTAGAGACGTTTTACAAATTTAGCGATACGAAAGAAATTTGTCAGTGTCAAATGTTCCAGCTATTGGATCAGTACGATTCCAGGCATTTTTAGAAATGTGTTTCAAACCGATTTAAATATTTCTAGGAAGTCCTCGTGACAGACTGACATTTAATTAAGCGGGAAGAAATAACTGTAAAATAGTGTAGCTTTATTTTAAATTATTTGACGTCTTTGAAATAGCCAACAAGTTCGAATTTTATTCTCCATGATGCACTATCGCCAACACCGTTCGATAAATTTCATATGGCTTCAAATGACTAGAATTATACAAGATAATTTTGTCAACTCATTCTATTACAAGTTAATGGATCAACGAATTATCCAACAATCGCAATATTCACGTCGAGACGTTTTACAAATTTAGTGATCCGAAAGAAATTCGTCAGTGTCAAATGTTCCAACTACTGGATCAATACGATTCCAGGCATTTTTAGAAATGTGTTTCAAACCGATTTAAATATTTCTAGGAAGTCCTCGTGACAGACTGACATTTGACTAAGCGGAAAGAAATAACTGTAAAATGGCGTAGCTTTATTTTTAATTATTTGCCGTTGAGACATTATCGCGTCGTGACCTGGTTCTTTCATGCTATATCAATCAAGGCTGCTGCATGTATTATATTATATTTGAGAATGATACGAGATAACTGAAAATCACAAGACAATTTTATACATAAAAATGCATCAACATTGTTCATGGAATGTAAATTCAGGACGGAATTTTCAATTGGAAATTCGCTGTCGTACATTTTGCCGCAATGTACCTCGCAATGCTCTAACAAACTGTTGCGCTCCATTGTTGAAGGCAGCCACGAGTACAATTTCTCTCTTTTTCTCGTACAAATATCCCACTCTACCATTCCATCCTTTCCTCTTTTCTTGGTCTCTTCGTTTCGCGGTGACAGACGCTTTCCTTAACTCGTGAGAAAATAGTGAAAATGGATTTACTTCTCTCCAGTCTCGACGTCCTGTGCTTGGTGGGCCCGGGGCCACGACGACGACGACGACGACGACGACGACGACGGCTACGACGACCGTAAACTCGCTGGCTCTCGTTCCCAAACCTCACTCTCCTCTCATCTTGTCCCAAGATTCGTTCTCGTCTTCAGGGTTTTGTCTTTGACAAGCCGTCTGCGGAAACGTTTCGAATCGTCTCCGCTACTTCAACCACTGCATGCAGTCGATCTCCGCAGAACATTAACGATGCCCTCCCGTTTGCATTTCCAATTATATAGTCGTCGTGCTTGCTATCCTTCATTTCACGAAGGAAAATCGAACACGCTTTCAGTCAATCTCTCTATTTTATTCCTCGCTTTCATTCATCCTGTTTTTTTATTCAAATTTAACGATTACACACAAATTGTATAAAATTGAATTCGTGAAAAATTTAATAGTCGGATATTTTCAACACTTGTTCGATTCAATATTTTTTTGTCGTATTGAAGATTGTCAACAAGATAAAATAATGATGTCACAATGCAAAGTATTCTGATAAGTATGGGAAATCTTATTTTTAAATGTATGCACATTGGTAATTTTACAGAGATATATGTTGTTACTGGTCGTATGTATGAGCGCATATCGCTCAGTTCGTCCTCCCCATTGCCTTATTTTCTCTTCGTGCATCAGTTGTAACGAAAGAGCGAATCGACGAGGCGTGACGATGAACATCCGGTCGCACGCCCTACACACGCACTTTGGTCTGCACTTCTCGTGTATAGGCCGAGAGACCAAGAGATAATGGAAGAAACAAAAGAAGGTAAAGGAAGAGTACAAAGAAGAAGCAGAAAGAAAATAACCGAGCCGGAACTCGACTCTCGGGGTCTCGCGAGGTCGCAATATCGAGCCAGAAACTCTTCGATCCTCGTACATGTAATTAAAAATAATTTACTGATAATCTCCGTTATCCCCACTCGATAATATTTTAAATACTGGATCGCAGGTGCTCTGTGTCTTGTAAAAACTGAGATTAGCAAAACCAGCATAAATCAAGAGAGTGAAAATATATATTTTTAATACTCGTGACCTCAACACTGAATCTTATCACATTTGGCATTTTTAATTCTGCAACGTAAAATTTGGGCAAGTAGGGAAACATTTAAAAAAATTATCTTATCAAGAATTTTTAATTTCTCTCTCGTAATCATTTTCTCTAGCTTGTTTTTTTATTTCTGGTCAAAGGTCAACAATATAATGTAACGTAAAATATTCTGCATCCTCCACGTATGGATGCTGTAAATCTCGCCACTGAAATTTCCATATAACTTCGAAACGTTTAGCTTTCAATAGGTACTTAGGGACGAATTTTTCAAGTGAAGTCTGCAAAGTACATCAACAACTGACAGGCCATTTAATAGTCAGAAAGATACAGGCCGGTTCGACTTCATAAATGACACGATTGTCCGATGAACCAGATTTTCTCGACCATCTTTCTTGCCAACTTATCTGCCTACTTATCCCACTCACCAACTTACACCTCCATGAGCAGACTGAAAGGGTGAAAAGTGGCCATGCACGTGCGAAGCGTTAGAATTGGAGCGGAAGATAATATGGGAGGAAGTGTAACATTTTTTTCACGAGTGGATAAAAGTGGCTCGTCGAACCTACTCACGTACGAGACTTTGCTCATCTCCCACACTAAAGCAGCAATGAAGTCTTTTGCTTCTCAGACAGATCTTGTACCTCGGCCTCGTCAAGATGAGCGAAGGGCATGTTACAGCGAATAATTCCAATGGCGAATACTCGAGTTTCTTACAATCGTGATACAGCGTGGGGGCCAAGTGGTGCTACACGAGATACTGGAAGTCAATAGCTGGCTAAACAACAGGAGCCTGTTCGACTTCATAAATGACACGATTGTCCGATGAACCAGATTTTCTCGACCATCTTTCTTGCCAACTTATCTGCCTACTTATCCCACTCACCAACTTACATGTCCATGAGCAGACTGAAAGGGTGAAAAGTGGCCATGCACGTGCGAAGCGTTAGAATTGGAGCGGAAGATAATATGGGAGGAAGTGTAACATTTTTTTCACGAGTGGATAAAAGTGGCTCGTCGAACCTACTCACGTACGAGACTTTGCTCATCTCCCACACTAAAGCAGCAATGAAGTCTTTTGCTTCTCAGACAGATCTTGTACCTCGGCCTCGTCAAGATGAGCGAAGGGCATGTTACAGCGAATAATTCCAATGGCGAATACTCGAGTTTCTTACAATCGTGATACAGCGTGGGGGCCAAGTGGTGCTACACGAGATACTGGAAGTCAATAGCTGGCTAAACAACAGGAGCCTGTTCGACTTCATAAATGACACGATTGTCCGATGAACCAGATCGTCTCGACCATCTTTCTTGCCAACTTATCTGCCTACTTATCCCACTCACCAACTTACATCTCCATGAGCAGACTGAAAGGGTGAAAAGTGGCCATGCACGTGCGAAGCGTTAGAATTGGAGCGGAAGATAATATGGGAGGAAGTGTAAAATTTTTTTCACGAGTGGATAAAAGTGGCTGGTCGAACCTACTCACGTACGAGACTTTGCTCATCTCCCACACTAAAGCAGCAATGAAGTCTTTTGCTTCTCAGACAGATCTTGTACCTCGGCCTCGTCAAGATGAGCGAAGGGCATGTTACAGCGAATAATTCCAATGGCGAATACTCGAGTTTCTTACAATCGTGATACAGCGTGGGGGCCAAGTGGTGCTACACGAGATACTGGAAGTCAAGCACTGGCTAAACAACGGGAACTGAGGCCACAGGTGATGCTGACTCGGCTCGAGTGTGAAACTTTCCAGCTGCAAGCCGGAAGCGATGAAGGGGAGCTCTTACGTCTCTTCTTACGTTCTTAGGAATCAGCGGTTATGGCTCTCACAAACAGGTAGAGTTCTTCATCTTGTGAGCACTAAACTCTCCCACACACCAGAGGCCTCAACTATTCATTCAACACTTGGCAACCTTTTGTTAACCATCGAGACAAATCTCTTTCGTCTTCTTGGAAAATTATCTCTAATATTTTGAGTTTATGGAAATTTTAAAATTTTACTGTCTCGTCAAGGACGCAAAACAGCAGGTTAATGCGAGTGAAAAGTTGTTAATTCATACGTACTGATTGACGTATTAAAAAATTTGATTGTTCTCTCTCTCTCTCTCTCTCTCTCTATCTCTCTCATTCACTTTGGATAGATGCTAACAATTTAAGAAGTGATTCGTTTGACTCGGTACAAACGCTCTTTTCAGTGATCAAACATTCCAAGAAATTCAAACATTGTCTTTGATGATTTCAAATTCTTCCGATAATTCGAGCAACAAAATTAATTATGATATTTCGAAGGTATTGGGAGAAATAATGATATCAATTCGCATAATCAGATGAAAATTCTATCCTAATCGATAATTCGACCAATTTACATTATCGAATTATCAAATTATTGGGTGTGAAAAGCCTTGACGTCTAGCTTCGCAAGTTCATTGACTTCGAGCACAGCGAATATTGCTTGTCATTTGTAGAAATCCTTGAATACATATGAGGCGAAAAATTGAATTTCTTCCTTCAATTTAATGATCGTCAATATAATTCATCATGACATTCCCATAATCACTTAGTGACTTTAATCTAAAAATTTTCCACGTGTCTCTGCTATAATTTATTCATCACTTTATAAAAAATTAGAGAAAATGAACGATATCCAAAGGGCTTTAAAGTGACCCTAAAAAAAAAAAAAAAAAATGGTACATAACAGTGGCCGGGTGACTCAGTGGAGTAAATTGTCGACAATAAGGGGCAACGGTTTTGTGGTCACCGAGCGTATCGTCAACGGTCAACGGATGCTACGAAAACGCACGTGTCTGCTGAGCAGGTGCCCGAGAACGTTCATTTTACAATGTTACTCTGCGATAGTAAGAGGCAAGCACCGACCGTTTACACCGTCTACTCTCAATGCTCACGATAGCGTGACGAAAGTGCATGGGTCTTGCAGTTTTTTTTTCATTTCTTTTCGTTTTTTTCTTCTCTTCCTTTCTCCTTTTATTACTTTTCCTTTCTCGCTCACACTTACAGGTGAATCATAGTGATCTCCTGTCATCGCAATACTAGCCAACACGTGTATACTCTTCGTGAGTTTAAACTCTCACGTCCTTGACATCATCCTGATCATCTTAACACTTTCGTGATTTAACAATCGGAATGGGAATCTTGACCTTACGACTCACACGATAATTCTTCTCGATTCTTTCTCAGGCTTCTTGCGAATCAGTTCATACTCATTTTCCGCCACTTGTGCATTTCTATGCATATGTAATTCTCATCAGCTAATAATAATCACGTGCATAAATCCTCTTTCATTTTTTTTTTAAATCAGTAATTGACGAATTATTATTATTATTTTTCAGCAAAATTTCATCAATGATTATTAGAGTAAAAATGATTTTTGTGTCATGACGTTAATTCATTTGATTTAGCCAAAAGTTCTTCGGTGACGAGAAATTTCATTTTAATGGTCAAGCAGAAAAATTCCAACTGCATTAATTCGTATAAATTCGTGACTCTCGTTGTTGGTTGAACGAGCTCGCATCTTTCTCATCCTTCAAGGGCTTACTTAGCAGTAAATGTACTTTGAAAAAATTCAGTTCTACGTTGAAGTTATGAGAGGCTCCGCACTCTAGGAATGCTTCAGTGTGTATGCCGACGAGAGAGAGAGTCGGCCTGTGCACAGGAGAAAGAGAAAGAGGAAGAGGATGTATAGTAACCCTCCTAGTTTACTTAGCCTAAGTACGCGTATGAATGCATTGCTTGTTAGCCATTGGACTCTCGTGGTCTGCATCTCATCCAGTCCTCCCATCAAGCTCGAGTACTGCCTGGTGAGAATTCAACGACCCTGTGAAATGATCAATCTTGGATACAACGCTGTGCGTCACATCTCGTTCTCCTTTCCACTGCACTGATTTTCCATCTGCTCACCCCTTTCCTCCATTACAGACGGACTGGCTTTAGGCTATCCACTATGAGCACATATTTGACTTCGCTGATGAGGGAAATTGGCAGGCACATGCCAGAAAGGTAGGAACTATACGTGAATCAAACTCGTCGACCACAAAACAAATTTCGATCTCGGCCTACTTGCTGACATTGAGCCATAAATATGCCTTCGATCGATCAATATATTGGGTAACATCGAATTTGATAACGTGTTAATTCTTAGCAACAAATTCACATATTTTTATTCTCCCGTATTATTATGGATATTGTTATATATTTTTTTACTATGTTATTATGGATATTGTTATATTGTTATATTTTATAGAAAATTGTTTTTTTTTTTTGTCATATTTGAGTCAAGTAATAACTGAACGATCATTGATACGAAATATTTTCAATTACACGTGACAGCCGATCAAGAAGACTGTAGAAATAAATATATATAAATTAACGCTAAATTATTATATTTAAATATCATCGTAAGACGTCGATAAGATTGCAAAGGCAGCCGATCAATTTTAGTTAACATTAAATTTGATAACGTAGCAATAAATTCTCATATTCATAGCAATAAATTCTCATATTCATATTGTCCCATATTATTATGGATCTACTTAGGTATATTGTTATATTTTTTAGGAAACTGTTTTTTTTTGTCATGTTTGAGTCAAGTAATAATTGAATGATCATTGATAAAAAATGTTGTCAATTACACGTGACAGTCGATCAAGAAGACTGTAGAAATGAATATTTCTAAATTAACGCTAAATTATTGTGTTTAAATATCGTCGTAAGACGTCGATAAGATTATACATGTATTTGTGTACGTTTGTGTGAGTTAAATTTTTTGATGTATTTATTTTGCGCCGGATAATGGTATTCGTTAGCTCATGAAAATGATTGCAAAGAGTAATTAAAGGTCGAAATGAGATTAGTAGAGTGGTGAGGTCAGAATGCAAAGGCAGCTCGACGAGTCCTTTCTGTGAGCCTCAAAAGCATGCTTGAAGACCTTCATTCACTCCCTTGTCTCGTGCTCCAGAAGGACAATCAACCCGAGAGAGAAAAGTGGATGAGTAAAGAAGAGCCACCGTGACAAAGGCTACTTTATTCTCGAAGCTGTGGCTATTAATGAGAGTCACCACTTCACGATGGAGGTTCGTTGCTTCTGGCTCCTTGACGTTGAATTTTCAGCGAAGAAGAAATTTTTCTCCAAAGCAAAAATTGTATGCAGCAAACGCAACAGAATTAACTTTTTACCTGCGAGCTTTCTGGCTTCCTTCCAACACACTCTGTTGTGTCTCCTACCCTCATGCAACTCTTCATTGCCGTGAAAAATCATAAAGTACATAATAAAATATAGGAAAAATGCACCTTCACTTTTCTTTCTTTTCTTTTTATTTATATGTTCAATTGAGTTTTTTTTTTTTGCTAAACAATTGATAAATACAAATTTAAATTTTCTCATAAAAATTTACAGCTGATTGTAAATAATTATAGATTCTTGGTAAACGCCAAGAAGGGACCAACTAAGATAAAAAATAATATTGGATGGCATCAGTGCATTCTTTGGTATCAATTGCTCTAATAAATAATGATAATTATTTAATTTTTAATTTACCAAAAAATAGAGGGGTAGCAAGAAATGTATGATTTGATGATTTATCAGTTTTAATGAAAAATTGATAAATAAAAATAACAAATTATCGTGTGGAAATTGCTGATGGTGAGTTGAAATCATTTGGATTCTGGCAAGGGTCACTCTGTATTACTTTTCCATGTGTGTTTCTCCCATGGTTTTGTGCTTTATAATGATACAGAAAATTATCGATTGACAAAATTGATAAATTAAAATTTCTGTGACTGTTATGTCCTAATAATGATTAGAGGACACATCATTGGTATAATTTATCTGGGAATTAAATTTTCCATCATCGATTTTGCGTATACATCATAGAAAGGATTAAGTGAGGGATAACGAGCTTGGAACGCCTCATTTCGTGCTTCGGTACCAAGTGCTATACTAAATTGTATACGGGCTAAAGGACCGAACAGAATGCGGAGGGAAAACGTACGGCAACGACTGTTCCTAATTAGTTTCTCGTATTACTTAGCCCATGGCACATGGATCGCGAGCCTGCTGTTCAACCGCCTGCGTTCTACTCCCAGCGGATAAATTGGACGAGTTTCGTGGCAGCCGTTCAACCTTGACTAACTCAAGAGTCGTTCAAAGCTCGAAGTGAGTCTCGCAGAAACATATAAAGTACGATGTGAAAGTTTCTTCATAGTGCGCATCATACTTAAATTCATTCGGCAATATCATAGCGAGGCCATTTTAATTCTGAAACTTCGTGAAACTATGATGAACCAAAATTATATTAAAGATTAATTTTACACAATTAATTTTAAAAATATTCGAGCCCGTGTTGACTTGATGTCTCATTAATAAAATCTCTCTCTTGCCTCAAACGTGATGAAAAATGATAAAAAATATTAAAATGAAACAAAAGAAAATTGTCATAAAACTATGGCAAGTTCAGTGATTTTATGATTAATTCTGAAACTTCGTGAAATTATAATGAACCAAAAGAAAATTGTCATAAAACTATGGCAAGTTCAATGATTTTATGATTAATTCTGAAACTTCGTGAAACTATGATGAACCAAAATTATATTAAAGATTAATTTTACAAAATTAATTTTTTAAATATTCGAGCCCGTGTTGACTTGATGTCTCATTAATAAAATCTCTCTCTTGCCTCAAACGTGATGAAAAATGATAAAAAATATTAAAATGAAACAAAAGAAAATTATCATAAAACTATGGCAAGTTCAGTGATTTTATGATTAATTCTGAAACTTCGTGAAATTATAATGAACCAAAATTATATTAAAGATTAATTTTACAAAATTAATTTTAAAAATATTCGAGCCCGTGTTGACTTGATGTCTCATTAATAAAATCTCTCTCTTGCCTCAAACGTGATGAAAAATGATAAAAAATATTAAAATGGAACAAAAGAAAATTATCATAAAACTATGGCAAGTTCAGTGATTTTATGATTAATTCTGAAACTTCGTGAAATTATAATGAACCAAAATTATATTAGAGATTAATTTTACAAAATTAATTTTAAAAATATTCGAGCCCGTGTTCACTTGATGTCTCATTAATAAAATCACTCTCTTGCCTCAAATGTGATGAAAAATGATAAAAAATATTAAAATGAAACAAAAGAAAATTATCATAAAACTATGGCAAGTTCAGTGATTTTATGATTAATTCTGAAACTTCGTGAAATTATAATGAACCAAAAGAAAATTGTCATAAAACTATCGCAAGTTCAATGATTTTATGATTAATTCTGAAACTTCGTGAAATTATAATGAACCAAAATTATATTAAAGATTAATTTTACAAAATTAATTATTAAAACATTCATTCATTGACTTGATGTCCCATTAATAAAATCTCTCTTTTGCCTCAACCGTGATGAAAAATGATAAAAAATATTAAAATGAAACAAAAGTGAAACTTAATTTACTAATTACGGGTTGATTTATTTTTTGCCAAGTTTCTGTCTCTTTTCTGGCCGAGACAAGACAAAAACAAAGCACAAAAAATCAGTTTTGCCAAAAAACAACGAATGAGTTGATATCTGCTTGTAATATTTGGTATAGCGAAGATTTGCTCCTCGAGACTTTTCGTGTGCTTTTCTATAAAAGCAACAAGAAACAGATAATCTTTTTACTCTTCCTTTATTCGGTATAGAGTTTCATCTCGAAATTTCATTTGTTTCCTTCATTTTACGTGAATTATATGACAGCTCGGTGGGGAAGTTTACATGAGGATGAACAATATAAGTGGCCAAGCGGGTTGAACGGCTTGAGCCTGTTGAGGATTACCGGAGGTAAAGAGGTGAGAAAGAAAACGAGAGAATTCTGTGGATGAAAAGCTGTTCGTTTTACGATGTCAAACGGTCGACTGGCAGTCGCTAGTTCTAGTGGCACTTTCTGGAACGATGTACTTCCTCCATCTTGCAATTTCACTCATTCGGAGTATTGTTCTGGTCGACACTGCTGGCGACAACTTATTGAAAAGCCAATATAACTGATTTGACGATGATTTTTATTTACCACCAAGATTTGCTCTGGAACGTCGACGATGTCTCATCGCTGCACAAATTCTCTGTACAGCTATCAGTGTCGATATATATATCCTCGTGCATCTCGTCATATCTCGTCCCTATCCAATGAGGGCTGACACACACACACACACACATGTACACAGAATAGAATAGGAACGAGAAAGAGGAGGAATTGGATAAGATGAGGGTCACGAGCTTTGTTTGGAAGACGAAAACGTTGTTTTGTCTTTCGTGGGCTGATCTCTCTCTCTCTCTCTCTCTCTCCCTCCTACAAAACTTTTCATAGATTCTTGACGTCAAGTTGTGAAAGGAAGAAGCGGAAATGGGGATAAGAGAACAAGCATGCTCTTCCGTCCTTTTGGCACAGCAAACGGCAAGGAAAGTAAAAGAGTGGGGGGAGGAGGGGGGGGGGGTGGAGGGTGAGAAAAGCGGGTCTAGAATGTGTGGATAAGTAGACGAGAATAGGGGTATGAAGGTGGTGTGTGGTGATGAGAGGAAGGAACGGAAAGTGGGCCATGAGTTTCGCGGTTTATTGAAAAGCTGCTGGTACCACCTAAGAGCTTCTTCCACCTTCTCTTACGAAGCCATCTGTATATCTCTCGCATGTCGGTCCCGCAGTTTTCCCTCCCTCGCACCCTCAGACAAACATCACGCTTTTCACTTCTTCTTTTGCTTCAACCGCGCACTCTACCTAGAGTCCGCGTACGAGCTCCTTATTCCAGATACTCCAGCCCACATTTTTCCTCTCCTCACGTTCATATCCTTCTAAGCCACCCCCCTCCCCCACCCTAGTTCTTTCTCTCAAGTCCTCGTCTATCGTACCTCCCTTTCTCTCTCTCGCTCTCTCTCTCTCTCTCTCTGCTAGCTGCACTGGAAACTAGACTTTTGTTTTATTTTTCACCAAGCATCAGCCATACGCCAACACTCGATTCTTGTGTTTTTCTTGGTGAATCGAATTGCGAAAAGAACTGAAATATTTTCCGTCCATTGGTAAGTAGGAGAGAAACGTGTGAGAGCTCGAGAGATAAAAGAATAAACGACTAGTATAAATATTTAGGGCAGAAATACTCTGTCGATTTACGTTAATTTGTGAAAAAACAATTTTTTTAATTAATTTTTAGATCGCCGGAATATTTTCATAGATTTTGTCCTGATATCGAAACTTTTGTGGAGCTTCTGAGCCGAGTTAAAAGGGATCGATACAGAATGTTAGAACTTGAAAAAAAATAAAGAAAATTCAACCTGACTTCGATTCCATTCACAAAAGTATTTTTTCTTCTCTTTTAGTTTTTTTTGTTTTGTTCTTATTTATCCTTCGCAGCCGAGATAAAGACAAATCCTTCAGTTAGTCTCAGTAATTGTAAGCAAAGTTGCATCTGTGGTCTTGTCTCTGGTAATTTCTTGTAATACTCCAGAGACCAGACGACAATCCTACGAGTAAAAAACAATCTGGAACAATGTCCCATGGGACGTGGAGCAAAGCAAACCCAAGAAAATCCAGAGAATCGTTAATCACGATTACAAAGGATGGGGAGGTGAAGGAGATATAGATAGAGATAATGAGAGAGAGAGAGAGAGAGAGAGAGAGAGAGAGAGGGAGGTTGATACTGGAAATGTCAATGGTAGAAGAAAATTTTGCAGCAGAAGACACGGCGAGAGTTAATGAGAGATATCTCGCCGTCCACAAACAAATCGGAAACTGTATACTATGGTGTTATTAAGGTCCCAATAGAAGTTCCACAAGAAGGATGAATTGCCAAAATAAAAGCTTTTCTTTTAACTTTCTTCTTTGTCGTCCTTTTTTTAGCTTATGTTTATCTTTAGTTTTCGACGAGACTTACTTTTCCTCCCTCGTTTTCCTTCCTATGCCAGATCGCCATGATGAAACTGACTGACTTTTTACGTTAAATGATCGATGTCTTGTCAGCAAAGGAAACCATAGACATCTTCACCGTACAAATCTCATACGAAAGAATTTTTTTTTTTTTTTTTTGCTTCATTTAGAAGCTAAAGGAAACCGTGCTACGTCCCAGATAACGTGTCAGCAACCAGGAAAAAACGAAGCCATCATGTCAATTAAAAAGGAAAAGATTTCCAAACCACCCCTTTTTTTATTTTGCGATTCTCGGTTTGACGACTTGTGCCATTCTCATTTTTTAAATTATCACTCCACAAGAACGAGAAAGAAGCTGATACGAAAAGCAGAGAGAGAGAGAGAGAGGAGAAAGCAGTGACGACGAAGGACATGCGAGATGAAAAATTCGAGAAACTGAGATCCCCTTTTTTTTTCATCACGCGAAACAAACCACCACCAAAATAGGAAAATATTTCTATAGTTTGTGTGTGTGTGCCCATTAAATTTTTCCATTCCCATTTGGAACCAATTCGATTCGAACTTGTCCATGAATAACGCCACAGATGATCAACCAGAATCAAATATAGGATCATCGCATGTATCTTATATATACATAAAATTAACTCATGCCCTATGTATATATAGTACGTAATAGCGAAAAGCGTTGAGAACGAAGCAGAAAGGAGCAGTAGAAAATAATGGAAGGAGAGACTTCCGGCGAGGGTGCCGGTACTCATGCATGGCTTGCCCTGCTCTCTCACTTACAATGAGATTAATTCAGCCTCGCCAACGGTCGAGGGGTTCACGGAAACGAGAGAGTATGGGAAAATGTGAGCACACGCCAGGGGGGAAATTTTCTCAATTTCGTTGAAAGCGAAATATCTCGGGAGCTCCAGAGTGTATGCATATATATATATATATGTAGTATGGTTTTCTATGGAAATTTCAATGTTATGTGGAGAAAAACTGGATACACACAAGTGTTCTCTGTGTCTATTATTATTTTATCAGTGGATGGAATTATTCTCAAAGTAATGGAAATTGGACAATGACAAAAGGGCTGGGAGAAATAAATATGTGTAATTGCACAAAGTGAGGAGTTGCCTAGGGTCTGGCTAAGATTGTTCAAATGAGTTATCTTGTGCATACTGATCATTGTCATCACTGCAGATGAAATTCAATACAAAAATTTCACCAAAGCGACCAAAAGCCAACGTTTCAAAATTCCATTTATCTATTTCGTAAAGCCCATCCGAGATTAATTCAAATGATAATTTAATAGCAATTATAAAATTTGAAGTACAATTAGTAAAGCTCCGAGGAACATCATGGCCTCCCACCTTCACCTTCTCATATCCTAAGATATATATATTTTTTTATGTGACCCTTGATTATTTATAACTCGATTTCTCTAAACGGGGTAAAGATAACACTATTGTTATCGCAAAACTATATTAGTATAATTTCTTAGTGTTGAGATGCAATTGCGGATCCTAATTGGAGGATGAAATATACGAGCATTGCCCAACTAAATATATTTTCAGTGCTATTATCACATAATGGACGTGTGTAAGGAAAACTCGTACGTGGATGATGGTGGTTATGGTGGTTATCCCATGATGATGGATGTACAGTGATAGGAAAAGAGAGAGAAAGAGAGAGAGAGAGAGAGAGAGAGAGAGAGAGAGAGAAAGAGAGATGGAGAGATGGAGAGACAGACAGAAAGTCAATATCTCCTGGACACAGACATATCGAAGGGTCACGCTCGATTGTTCCCTTTCTCTGCATAACAATCCGGCTATTACTTCGGCGTACGCTCGCCTCCTATACGTATGTATATCCTGACTTTGACCGTGTTGCCCAGCTTGGAGGCTCGGATGTCCGACTGTGAGTTTGCCTGCCAATCGCGAGAGACCAGAAGCACACAATCGCAATAGAGATAATGTGAATGGTTGAATACACCGTCATACGTTCACCCAATGAATGCGATGATCACCGAGCGGATGTAATACGGTTGTACACCATGTGGTACAACCGTATACCAAACGTGGTTCATGGTAAAGGACGCTTTAGGCAGAGTGAATGAGGATTTCTCCAGTTGCCATTGTAGCTTTCTCGTTAACCAGCGAAGTGGGTACGTTGAGATTCTGTTGAACATACTAATCGATGTATCTTCGCCCATGGGTAATTAGACCAAAGTTGTTGGTCAATTTTGTACTGTTACTGCCACGGTTTGGTGACCCCCGTCCAGATATTGAGTTCTATCGAGTTCTCTCCTTTCCTGACTCTGTTGTCAAGGAAACCAGTAATCGAATTGTCATAATAAACTGCAATATCCAACAGCAGTATCTGAGCCTCGACAGCTTGAATAATGCGGCAGAGCGGCGTCCCATTTTTGCTGAGTATCAACTTTGGTCCATGGCAAAGGACGCTCTAGGCAGAGTGAATCAGGATTACTTCAGTTGCCATAGTAGCTTTCTCGTTAACTAGCGAAACGGGAACGTTGAGGTTCTGTTGAACATACTAATCGATGTATCTTCGCCCATGGGTAATTAGACCAAAGTTGTTGGTCAATTTTGTACTGTTACTGCCACGGTTTAGTGACCCCCGTCCAGATATTGAGTTCTATCGAGTTCTCTTCTTTCCTGACTCTGTTGCTGAGTGAGAAATTTGGTCCATGGCAAAGGACGCTCTAGGCAGAGTGAATCAGGATTACTCCAGTTGCCATAGTAGCTTTCTCGTTAACCAGCGAAACCAGAACGTTGAGATTCTGTTGAACATACTAATCGATGTATCTTCGCCCATGGGTAATTAGACCAAAGTTGTTGGTCAATTTTGTACTGTTACTGCCACGGTTTAGTGACCCCCGTCCAGATATTGAGTTCTATCGAGTTCTCTTGTTTCCTGACTCTGTTGCTGAGTGAGAAATTTGGTCCATGGTAAAGGTCGCTCTAGGCAGAGTGAATCAGGATTACTCCAGTTGCCATAGTAGCTTTCTCGTTAACCAGCGAAACCAGAACGTTGAGATTCTGTTGAACATACTAATCGATGTATCTTCGCCCATGGGTAATTAGACCAAAGTTGTTGGTCAATTTTGTACTGTTACTGCCACGGTTTAGTGACCCCCGTCCAGATATTGAGTTCTATCGAGTTCTCTTCTTTCCTGACTCTGTTGCTGAGTGAGAAATTTGGTCCATGGTAAAGGTCGCTTCAGCTAAAGTGAAGGAGGATTACTCCGGCGGCTATAGTGGCTTTCGGGTAGACCAGCGAAACGGGAACGTTGAGGTTTTGTTGAATGGGCAAATCGATGTTTCTTCGCCCATGGGTAATTGACCAAAGTTGTTGGCCAATGTTATACCTTCACTACTACTGTTTTAATGGTTTACATTCCGGATCTTCAGTTCTCCACCTATTTCTAGCTGATGCCGAAGCGACCATTGTTTCAATGGCCATAATAAAGTCTCTATCTATCGTTCCTGCATAGAAGTACATTAAAGTGCATCGTACTGTATATATAGAGTTAAGAACAAAAGTGGTGCTTGCCGCACATTTCAGTCTCAAACCCTTCGTACTTAACGTTAACAATCTCTCCTGCCCTCTCAACTGAACCGCCTTTCTCTCCCTTTTGTAAACAGATGAATAGGCAAACTTTCATGCAACGTGTTGCTCTCTTCGTGATGTTCTATAGCCCCGCTGTCTCGTTATGCACTGCCCATGCTCAGTTAATCGAAACTTTAGCCATAATCCTTCAAGATTGCAGATAGTTACGGAGAGCTTCTTATTCGCTGCCTATCGTAACTTGCACTTCGATTTTCTGCAAGCGCATCCTTGACGGTATTACGCGGGAATCTTGATTGGACAAAGAGCAGCTTATGCTTCCTCTACTAATTTGGATGTTTGCATTCGAATGCATCGTAATTTTGAATAAACTTTCTCTCTCTCTCTCTTTCTTTCTCTCTCTCTCTCTCTCTCTCTCTCTCTCTCTCTCTCTCTCTCTCTCTCTCTCTCTCTCTCTCTCTCTCTCTCTCTCTCTCTCTCTCTCTCTCTCTCTCTCTCTCTCTCTCTCTCTCTCTCTCTCTCTCTCTCTCTCTCTCTCTCTCTCTCTCTCTCTCTCTCTCTCTCTCTCTCTCTCTCTCTCTCTCTCTCTCTCTCTCTCTCTCTCTCTCTCTCTCTCTCTCTCTCTCTCTCTCTCTCTCTCTCTATTTCGTCCTCCTTCTGTGCGTTCTGCAATATCGCAGCACATTGAAAGACCTCGGTCATATGAGAAGGGCCTCGGGCCATATGAGAAAAAAAAATTGCTACCAAAAGCCTCCGCTCTCTTTCCTCTGACTCAATTCTTCATTCGGATGCTGTGTCAACCCGTATATCGATAGTCATAGAGAAGCCTGACGTAATGCAATTTTCGTCCAAAATTACAAGCGTGCAGGATCGGGAAGCCTCTCCGAGCATCATTGTGCCCATGACCCATAGCTCGTACTCTGTTACGAGGCTGGTATCCTCCCAACTTTCATCCCAACAATTGAGAGCGATGACGCCCCACGGGGGAGATGAAACAGACGCGTAACTACGCTCCTAACTCAATTGAGACTGCGATCTTTCGGAACACACGATCTGCACAGGGACAAATGCACGGAAACTACACGATGAATATTATACCAGTAGCGTGTGTATCTGCACAATGATCGAGAGCGCACGAGGATCACTCGCAAAACGCTCGAGGGGTTGAAAGACTACCCTGGTTCAGCCCTCGGCCAAAAACGTCAATCCCTAGCTCTGCCAACTCCCGTCAGAGCTTCATGGTCGCTGTCGAACCATTTAAATGATTATTTTAGCCAGAATTGAAGGGCTATGCTATGAACGCTGCACCGTTTTTGTTCATTACTCGAGCCTGTGCCCATAGTCTCTCGAGTACAATAAAAACAGAAAAAATAAGACCAGAAGCGAAATCGAAACTCGATTGAGGCAAAAAGCCAATGGGGCAAAGTCATGGAAGGGCATGAAAAAGAGGATACAAAGCACCACTATTGTTATTTTCGGCATAAAAACTTCATGCTATAGTCGATTTATTGGCTCAACATTGCCAATCCAGGATATCGAAAATTCTACATTTGACGATGTCAGTGGATACACGAAAATCGTATTTTATCGATCCTGAAATTCGAAGCAATGGAAGGAATGCCAGTAGTGCTACAAATTTTTTCAGAACACAGAAAATTCAGTTTTGTGAGCAGCAAATCTTTTATTCGCCTTTGCACTATTTTCATTACAAACAATATATATGTATAAAAATTTTAGTCTTGGCAGTCCTCGATAAATATCAGAATTCTGCATACTTGAGGCTCGCGAGTGTCAGTCCAATTTAGTATCAATAAATATCCATGGGAATGGGAACGTGAGAAGAGAATAGAGGCCAAAGAATGAGTGAACATAAGGTGACACAAAAGGGCCCATTAATTTTTTTTGCGATCTTCTATACCTAAGGGATGCTCTCGTCCTTTTTCCCTTTGATTTTCTTCCCTTTGCTTTCTCCTTCCTCTAGGCCTGATCACCCATCGATTTTTATTCTATCGTCGGGGTCAACAGCTACAGGGCAAAAACTGCAAGATGGCTGTCATTGTTTAGGGGTTAAACACACCTTCCAAGTAATTCTTTTTACACGAATTTTCTCGTCATACAGCTCTTCCATTCTGACGATGGAATGACGTTGATACAAAGCTCGATATTTCGAGATAAACTAACGAAAAATGATAAAATATCAAGAAACCCAAGAATGGATAGAGAACGATGAGAGTGAAAAAAGAACGATGCCGTTTCTGCTATGAAAAACCAACGAAGGCCAAAAAAAAGCCATTAGATCGGCGCGACGATGAGCAGCAAACAACAAGAGTTCATTGAACTGCGCAGTAGAACTCTCACAGGTCATACCGTTGAAGTTTATCGTCGTGTCTTTACTCTCCTCTTCTGTATCTTTCTCATACTTTTTCGTCTTTTTCTTCTTCTTCTGCTTCTTCTTTACGTCGTCGTACATCAAACGTCTCCGCACCCTCTCACATCTGATACTCAGCCTGAGCCTTTGCAATTCATTGTTCTTTCACTTCGCCATACCAAAGTTATATGCCTAAAATTCCAACAACGTAAAAAATTTTTTCCCTCTCAAGGTATTTGTTTTCGTTTACCCCTTGGAAAAAACAGCCATGTCAACTTAGCTAAAAGTAATGACCAAGTGTTTCTTGTAATTTGGAATCATTTTTATGTTCAATTAGTACCAAGTGCAAACCATACGAGGAAGAATTACTTCAAAATATTCCTTGTGATAGAATTCTTTGGGTTTTTACAACGTCACAGATCCACTTAAACGTTGCCCATGAGTTTGTCGTAATTTCTTTGCCTCTCTAGAGACTCAATATTTTGTGCATCCGAGGTCAATACCAATCGTGATTTATATCCTACTTTCTCGATCTTAACTTCGAGATGTCTGCTCGATGATATACCGAAGAAGGACGGTCAGAAAAAATCGTATGGAAAAAGTGGGAAAAAAAGATGCCACTCCGTACTCTGCTTACGTAAAATATACCGCCATTAAATTCTGCCTCGCCTTTGTCTATGGATTTCCGGGCAAGAGGAAGAAAAACGTTGAAGGCGGAGAAACGAGAAGATGTATGCTCTTGGACAAATACTCCCCTACACGATGAGACAGCACAAACGTCTGACGGGTTCATGTTCAACTGCTGTGGCTGCTTCGCAATAGAAAAAACTTTCCAGTCCTTCGGCCAAGATACTTGTAGCAAAGTCACTTTTGGCTTCAACGCATACGTTCACGCTTGATCTCTTCAGGGCTCCACTGTGTATTTTGGCGATTTGATATATTACACGGGGTATCCTGACACTTTGTTTGACATGGCATCGCACAAAACGGTTAGAATGTTGGCAAGTTAAGATCATTAAAAACTTTGCGTCTAGGCACTCGTGGTATATTTTGATGAATTGAAAAATGGCGGCGTTTTCCCAGACACTTTTTCTAAACACGTTTTTTCAACGATTTAGGGCTTTTTAAATACTCTGGCATATCAAACATATCAAATCCCCAAAATACCCAGTTGAATTGTGTAATTTGGAAATTTGATAAATTACACGGGGTGGCCTGACACTTTGTTTGACATGGCATCGCACAAAACGGTTAGAATGTTGGCGAGTTAAGATCATTAAAAACTTTGTGTCTAGGCACTCGTGGTATATTTTGATGAATTGAAAAATGGCGGCGTTTTCCCAGACACTTTTTCTAAACACGTTTTTTCAACGATTTAGCGAATTTTAAATACTCTGGCATATCAAACATATCAAATCCCCAAAATACCCAGTTGAATTGTGTATTTTGGCAATTTGATAAATTACACGGGGTATCCTGACACTTTGTTTGACATGGCATCGCACAAAACGGTTAGAATGTTGGCGAGTTAAGATTATTAAAAACTTTGCGTCTAGGCACTCGCGGTATATTTTTGATGAATTGAAAAATGGCGGCGTTTTCCCAGACACTTTTTCTAAACACGTTTTTTCAACGATTTAGCGAATTTTGTTTTTTGTTCACGAAAACAAAACTTTTTGCTTCCTTCTAGAGGATGTGGAATGTGTAAAACTGACTGAAAAAATCTCAGTGTTGTCTATCTGAGCTCGTTAACGTTAACGTCGTAACGTAAGCTTGTACAATATTATAGTTGTAATATGCGAGTTACAATTAGTTTCACAGTTAGTTCCTCGTTAAACTAATTGTTGAATATTAAATTTCATTTATGACAGTGAAACAATATTCTCTATTGAGGTCGTCTAGTTATTAACTTCCGCTAACTGATTCAGCCCTGCAACGATAATGGTACCATTATCGACCACATGGGAGAGTTGCTAAATTAAATTGATTGTGTGGTGGATGCCGTACGTATTGGCCAATTTTCCACTGTGTAGTAAATGTTTGGGGCGTATTGAGTAAACTATATCGATACCTTACTTTTGCTCTATACCAATCGAGGCTCGTATTAGCTTCGAGGGGTGGACGAGTACGATAATACAATTTATTACCTGATTTTTTTTTTTACAACCATCGATTACGAAATTTACACAATATTTGATAATTACTTTCTACTCGTTCCATTTCGTTCTACGTGATATCGAAAATTCCTTGGACACAAAAATATTTTATATTTTGAACAAAAGTATTTATTATATTATTTTTATGACTACAAATTCTATCGTTAATTTTATTTTCCAACTTTCGAATCGTTCACTCTGTTCTCTCATTATTTTATTCCTGCCATAATGAGTAAGAAAATATGTTTGTGAAATTGAAATGAATGCATTCATCAATCTGGATAAAAAATATTATTTCTCATGAAATAAATTTCTGTATATGATAAACTCGTTATTCAATCTTTATATTCGTAATCTCACGGGAGAAAATGGACAGCCAGGGAAGCTCACCGAGAGAAAAACGGAGTCTTTATCCAGAAAGTTTTCATCTTAAGAGTTTCCCTCAGTGGTCCCTGCGGACAACGATGAGCATCACCTGCTGTTATTCCCTTCGGTGTTCCACGGTCAATGGCGGATATGCAAAAAGTCTCTCTCTCTCTCTCTCTCTCTCTCTCTCTCTCTCTCTCGCCCTCTCTCTCTTTCTCTATCCCTCCGCGATTTTTCTAAACGAGACAAACGTTTTAACGAGAACAGTTTTACTCGCTCGTCTTGCACCTGGTGCCTCTTAGTTCACCTCCCTCAGCCTCATTTTTTTGTTGCACATCTTTTGCACTCGCTCATCTTCATCTTCAGAATGTAGAGAAGCTCGAAAGTTTTTTTTTTTTTCAACCAACAAAACGAAAGTCTGCAGCTCGATGTTACACGAAAGAACGGAAGAACCAAAAGGCACTTTACCCTATGCTGCTTGCACGTATATAAGACAAAGTAGAACGTACCATATGGACCATATCCCATCTTTGCTGGTTCTTCCGTAGAGAAGAAAAAAAAAACTGTATTTTAGAGAGTGCCTGAGACTCGTAAGGTGGCGTTTTTGTCGTCGATATCGGAACCAACCCATGGATGGTTCTCTATTCTCTTTATATAACATCACACGAACTTTCCAGCTCGTAATCTCTGCTCACCCTTAGCCACTCTATTCGCGCTCTATTTGGATTATATTGCCATGTATATTGCCATGTCGAATTTTCTCCCACCAAGCTCTGCCAGGCTAGACCAAAATCTTGTATTTCACTTTGGTTGTACATTTATATTATTTACAAGCTGCATTGGCCTTTTTGCTGCTGGCAATGCGGAGAGGTAAAAAGACAAAGACGAAGACAAAGACAAAGACAAGACGAAAAGACAAAGATCTCATGAAATTAAATAGTACGATTTATTTTTCAAGAGAGCATTTGCATCATATTGCCATGTCGAATTTGCTCATACCAAGCTCTGCCAGGCTGGACCAAAATCTTGTATTTCACTTTGGTTGTACATTTATATTATTTACAAGCTGCATTGGACTTTTTGCTGCTGGCAATGCGGAGAGGTAAAAAGACAAAGACGAAGACAAAGACAAAGATCTCATGAAATTAAATAGTATGATTTATTTTTCAAGAGAGCATTTGCATTATATTGCCATGTACATTGCCATGTCGAATTTGCTCACACCAAGCTCTGCCAGGCTGGACCAAAATCTTGTATTTCACTTTGGTTGTACATTTATATTATTTACAAGCTGCATTGGACTTTTTGCTGCTGGCAATGCGGAGAGGTAAAAAGACAAAGACGAAGACAAAGACAAAGATCTCATGAAATTAAATAGTATGATTTATTTTTCAAGAGAGCATTTGCATTATATTGCCATGTACATTGCCATGTCGAATTTGCTCACACCAAGCTCTGCCAGGCTGGACCAAAATCTTGTATTTCACTTTGGTTGTACATTTATATTATTTACAAGCTGCATTGGACTTTTGCTGCTGGCAATGCGGAGAGGTAAAAAGACAAAGACAAAGACAAAGATCTCATGAAATGGAATAGTACGATTTATTTTTCAAGAGAGCATTTGCATCATATTGCCATGTCGAATTTGCTCATACCAAGCTCTGCCAGGCTGGACCAAAATCTTGTATTTCACTTTGGTTGTACATTTATATTATTTACAAGCTGCATTGGACTTTTTGCTGCTGGCAATGCGGAGAGGTAAAAAGACAAAGACAAAGACAAGACGAAAAGACAAAGATCTCATAAAATGGAATAGTACGATTTATTTTTCAAGAGAGCATTTGCATTATATTGCCATGTACATTGCCATGTCGAATTTGCTCGCACCAAGCTCGCTGCCAGGCTGGACTAAAATTTTGTATTTCGCGTTGATTGTACATTTATATTATTTACAAGCTGCATTGGACTTTTTGCTGCTGGCAATGCGGAGAGGTACAAAGACAAAGATAAAGATCTCATGAAATGAAATAGTACGATTTGTTTTTCAAGAGAGCATTTGCATTATATTGCTATGTCGAATTTGCTCACACCAAGCTCGCTGCCAGGGCAGACCAAAATTTTGTATTTCGCTTTGATTGTACATTTATATTATTTACAAGCTGCATTGGTCTTTTTGCTGCTGGCAATGCGGAGAGGTAAAAAGACAAAGTCGAAGACAAAGACGAAGACAAAGACGAAGACGAAGACAAAGACAAAGACAAAGACAAAGATCTCATAAAATGGAATAGTACGATTTATTTTTCAAGAGAGCATTTGCATTATATTGCCATGTACATTGCCATCTCGAATTTGCTCATACCAAGCTCTGCCAGGCTAGACGAAAATCTTGTATTTCGCTTTGATTGTATACATTTATACTTACAAGCTGCATTGGACTTCTCTTGCATGCTGCTGGCAATGCCGAGAGGTAAGCCAATGTACAAGCGTAAGATCGACACTTTCAGCTGAATATAATCATGCACTAGAGCCAGAAGGACTGTGTGAGAAACCAGCAGGATTATCCGCTAGTCAGCTCACGTTCCCACGGTCTTCCAGTCAGATTATCCGAAGACCTTGGATATTCCCCGTGAGGATTATCGAAACTCGCACGGGTGCGAAATTAGTACCAGCACAACTACCTTGGCCTGGCGACCAACGCGATTTCCCGACAGCCCGATCTTCCAACCCTCTCGCACACCGTACCATCGTTGATTAGTTTTCAAAGTATTCCGTGGTAATTATACGAAGCCAGAAACATAACTGCCCGAATCAGAACCTACTCGGATGGTTTTAATAAAACCTTTAAAAAGAAAGAGAAAAATTATTAGAATTTGTACTTTTGTGCTGAAATAATTTTTTCAAGTAGGCCCACCTTACGGAATACTTATATGTGTTTTTAATATCGACTAACTTAAGTTTGGATTAAATTCAAACTAAATAACTAATGATCAAACTTACATTTGACTGAAAATTTGAATCACGAAATTGCTATCAAGCCTTTCTCGTGTATATATGACAAAGTATAAAAATAAAAAAATATATATATATGGTACATTAACTATATCTTTTAAATGTATTAATAATAGCGAAAAAAGTGCTTCAGTATGAAGAACTTGGAAATTAGCCTCGTGCGAAAAATAACAGGGAAATAAATTTCGATAGTCTCCGGAGACGATTTAAGAAAATATTTTCATTTCCTAAAAGTAAATTGAATAAAATTACCGATCGTTCATCGAAACAACAATCTATTTTGTTTCATTGATCCAAAAAATAATCATCCTGCGGGACACAGTAATTTGATAAGTGTGAAAAAGTTTGCATGCGCTACACGAATGAGTAAAGTGAGAAAATAAAGAAGGAGAAGAAAAGAAGTAAATTTGTTGCCTCGTTGAACCAAGAAATTACCTCGTAGCCGTCGTGGCTTACCACCCTTTTGGCGTTGAGTGAATGCAAACTTACGACTAGACTCAGGCCCAACTCGAGTTCTCGTTTCTCCCTCTCTCCCTCTCTCTCTCTCTCTCTCTCTCTTTTGCCTCACGCCAGCATCGTAGTCTCGCTAATATATGTACGTGTTAAGAAAGAATTTTTGCATTCTCTGTTTAGTTTTAATCAAAACTTTGGCATCTCGTTTCGCCAGTAACTTGTTCTCCCTGCTGTTTCTCTCGTTTTTTTTTTTATCTCTGCCCCACAGTCTGCTAACTCGAAGCCTCGAGCTACACTTATGAAAGTAGAACAGGAATTTAAAAAAAAAAGACGAAAACGATAAGGACAGTACAGAAGAATGAAACGAGATAGAGGGAGGAAGATAAAGGACCAAAATCACAACGAATGGCAAAATTTATACGTCCGTTCTAGCCGGCATTTTTGTTCAAGGGTGAAATTTGTTTTCCGGCTTTGTAAAACGATTGCCCGGAATTATAAAATTCTATATTTTTTTTCACCCTGGTTTTTTTTTACAACGACGCTATGCTTTTCCGGAGAGGCTTGGAATGGGGAAAACGATGAAAGATTCATGAGTGAAATCCAGTTCTTGTGTTTTTCGCGTCGCACAGACCTCTTCCATCTCTTTCCATTCTCCTCTCTTCTGGTACTCGTAGCTCCCTAAGTGGCTTCTTTTCATGATGTGAATCACTGAATATTAATTAAGAGCTCGTACCCGAGCCCCGAGTCGACTCTATCCTCTATATGTGCCTCTCTCTCTCTCTCTCTCTCTCTCTCTGTCTCTCTCTCTCTCGGCCCAAGGAACCAAGAGCCCATGTAGCCTGAAGCTATAAACATGTGTGTGTGTGTGTGTTTTCTAGCACCGGCCATTTGTACAGAAGCTTGTGGTATAGAAGGTATGAAACTGCCCAGCACACGAGTTTTTCATCCTCCACCAAAAGCTGCTTTCGCGATCCCAAAGCACGACGAGAAAACTCACTTTTCATCCCTCTCGCTAACTCATACCACTCGCCTCGTTAACCGCTTCATTTTTATTCATTGTTACGATATTCTCCTAAAAGTGAAATAAATATTAAAAAATTGAATTTTCACAATGTTTAACCAGACAGCAATTCTCGCAGTGGTATGACTCCGGCGTTATTGTCAAAAGGAAACGATGGCAAAATCCCTATGAATATTCGTCTGCGAATGAAAAAAAAAAAAAAAAAACGGCATGAGTGGCCGGTCGGTGCCTTTATCAATTAAAGTGAAATGTCGAATACTCAAACCTTCTTCAATATTATCTTTGAACGAATCAATTTATTCTCAAAGTGAATTCATTTTTTTTTCTTTTTTTTTGCCAATTACGAAAATAATAATTACGAGATGAAAATATATATATATATAAATATATGTCCAGTATGTCAGTACGTATCACCGGCATAATTTTCATGATTTTTATCCAAACTCGGATATTCTATCGTCGGAAACGAATATAAAGATTTTGCATGGTTTTTCACGGGCTTCATTTGTCTAGCGTGGAGTTTAATAACATATATATATAAATTGGCCGAGCCCAAAGTTTTGTTGGATGCACGAGGGCAGGTTATAGTGAAAGAAGGAGGGAGGGAGGGGGAGAGAGAGAGAGAGAGAGAGAGAGAGAGAGAGAGAGAGAGAGAGAGAGAGAGAGAGTCTCGTTATCGCGTAAAACCTCCGTGTCTCTGACTGCTACTCTGTGTGTCTGACCTGTACTGTATCCACAGGGGAATGATTCAGTCGTTCAGATTTTCCGTAAAGCATCAACAGCAGGGGGTTAGAGTTTGGCTTTCCATAGCTGTGCAACTTTTCCATCCTTGTCTCTCTCTCTCTCTCTTTCTCTCTCTCCCCCCTCCCCCTCCCTCTCCCTCCCCTCTCTCTCTCTCTCTCTCTCTCTCTCTCTCTCTCTCTCTCTCTCTCTCTCTCTCTCTACATCCTCTACATATACATATACAGCCCCCGTACTTGAAAAGTATATACTTTAACTGGCAAATCCCTGGTGAATCCGTGAGACTTTATATATATTCTGGACTCTGCAGCAAACCCCGACAGTCATATGGACTTCTCTGTCTGCTACCTACAGTTGAGTATACCTCGCGGTCTATATAACTCTACGAAAAACTGAACTACAGTGATACCGAGCGAAAACCAGCATGAACAGTGGATGGTTCATGGAACTGTGTTGTCTGCTGCAGTGAGTAAGAGAGAGAGAGAGATAAAGAGAGAGAGAGAGAGAGAGAGAGAGAGAGAGAGAGAGAGAGAGAGAGAGAGAGAGAGAGAGAGAGAGAGAGAGAGAGAGAGAGAGAGAGAGAGAGAGAGAGAGAAAGAAAGAAAGAGAGAGAGAGAGAGAGAGAGAGAGAGAGAGAGAGAGAGAGAGAGAGAGAGAGAGAGAGAGAGAGAGAGAGAGAGAGAGAGAGAGAGAGAGAGCGAGAGAGAGAGAGCGAGAGAGAGAGAGAGAGCGAGAGAGAGAGAGAGAGAGAGCGAGAGAGAGAGAGAGAGCGAGAGAGAGAGAGAGAGAGAGAGCGAGAGAGAGAGCGAGAGAGAGAGCGAGAGAGAGAGAGCAGCAAGGAAAAGAGAGAAGTAAAACCGTGCAAAGCTTCCGAAGGCCTCCAGATTTCTCCCGGTGGAACGCCAACGGGGCTGGAGAACGGCCGACTGTCCAACGTGGTGCTGCATTTGCCCGATGGTACGCGCGTAGCCGTACACGTTTGCTGACGGCTCACCATCGTCCAACACAGCACAAGTTCTGGGGGCTGAGCTTTTCGTTCGACGGGCCACACTGGCATTGTTCCAAAAAAAAAAAAAAAAAAAAAACTAAAAATAAAATAAATAAAAAACCGAGAAAAATCCGCTCCGCTCGATCTCGACGCTCTCACGTGCACAGCCCCTACAACACAGTCCACCCTTATGATTCTGACCACTCGTGCAGACCACACGAGCGTCTACCATCGCGGAAAAATCGCCTCTACATCGTCCACAATGCGTCCTCATCCTATGTCTGCCTCTCTCTCTCTCTCTCTCTCTCTCTCTCTCTCTCTCTCGTATTGTGCACACACATGAGCTTAAAAATAACCCACAGGATTGCACGAAATATCTAGACCATCGGCAGACATATTGAAATGTATTGGGTGACTCGTGAAAAGGTAAATAAATGGAAAGAAAAAATATTGTTCAATTTGTAAAGGTGAAAAAAGCTGCTGATTATAGAAACTTCCAATTTTGTCTGTTGATGTGACCTCAACGATGGGGTCAATGTTCCTTATGGATGAAAACCTTTTCGAATTATTCGGTTTTTTGCACAATATATTTTTTGATTCGTCTCTATTTGTCGATGAATGGACTGCAATTTCTGTAGGGCAGAGAGGGGTGACCGTCCAAATGATGG
>OY769904.1:4988419-4998419 GCA_963669185.1 Dyspetes luteomarginatus
TGTATCTATGCATAGTGAGATTCGTCTACACTCAGAAGCATTTCATACGAAATGACCGATCTACATGCGACTACAAAAAATCTCGTAAAATTATCTGGAAAAAGGCATATGAAATTGACCCAACATAGCAAATGAGTCGATCTATGATTGTTCATTGTTTGAAAAAAAAATTCTCACCAAAGATCGCTGCGAGTTTAAGATTTCACGAATAACACGTATAGCTGATTATTGCCAACGAAATGCAAACTCAACATCAATTAAGATTTATCGATTCGTCTCTTTATCGATCTCTCGCCGATAATAAACTACCCAATCCAACTCTTGGATTTTTCACAACTTCGAAACTATATTTCAATTTCTCGAAATAATCGAAATTCTCTTACCAGCTCCAATATGTCTTTTGCATATAAAATTGAACGCTCATCAATAAGCCTCGCATGTCTGGTCTGCATAATATATAACGCAATTCAATATTAATTATCTAATTTTGCAACAATAAAGCCAATTATATTTTATTCATGAGACCATTTACCGGCCATTTGCATATTTGATCGTAGGTCCATTATAAAATATTCATGGTGTGAAATGAAATTCTTAAACCACTTAAAATATAATAATCGGTTCAATCATTCAAACGGACATTTTCATACAGCAAATTCGATGGAGTAAAAAGACCGATTAGGTCCGTAAATAATAAGATTCTTCCGAGTTTGATGTAAATCATTCTTTTCCAAAGAATCAATATATGCTGTCAATATAAACGCTTTCACTTTAATTTAACGAAAAAAATGTATTATTCGAAAAACTTTCACAAAATCAAAGCAGCAATACGATAGCTGCTAATTTATTCCTTTCATGCGAGCCAATAATTTTGAAAAATATTTTTTTTTCTTATTGGCAATATTTCATAGTCGATCACCAATCATCAGAAAAAATGGTTATCAGCATTGAAATGCACTTTTGCAAGAGACTTTGGGCCACGCTTTGATGACCAGCTAGGACGTCAGTCCTCAGACACTGCACGCAGCAATGAGTAAGTCAAGTGCTCACAAAGTACGAAGAAACACCTTAAAATAATAAAGATGGAAAATCCATGATCCCTCATCCATGGGAATTGTGTGAAGAAAGAGAGAAATTATAGCGATCGGGGGTGAATAGAAAGAAGAGACATTCTGCGTGGATCATACATGCGGGATAACGTAATGCATCCATTATTCCTTAACGAGGATGTACCCGTATAAATTTCCAATATGGCGAGGCTGGGTCATAGTGCGTGCGATGCCTCCACTAACATTACCCTCGGGGGGTTTATATTTCACGCGTATTAGCGTATCTCTATGTCCCTATTATATATATATATATATATATATATATATATATATATATATATATATATATATGTATATGTATATATGCGTGTACATTACTGAAAGCGACTTGCTGGTCCAGACGACGCGTCCTGCAATGTATCGGCTATTCGTGGCAACTTAATATAGATATAGTATAACTATTTAGTATGCATGTATAGTATATATATTACGTATTTATGTATATGTATGAATGAGGAGCATATACATACAGTTAACCGCTATATAGTGAAGGAGAGAGAGGAGAGAGACGAACGCAGCACTGAACACGGCTCTTCATTAGCTCGTTCGATTTAGGACCAAGGATTCAGGGTCTCCCTCGTCGCACAGAAAACCATGGATGCTGTGATCTCCATGTGATAACCTCTCTCGCTATCGTACATCCATATTTTACTCACGCGCCATTCCATGACGACAAACTCGTCATTCTCAATATTTCTCGTATTATTTTTCTCACATTTTCTATTTCGTAAGGCAAATCACAAAAAAAATCCATATCCAATTTCAGATTTAAAAAAAAAAAGATTATTTGAAGAAGTTTTCGATCAAAACTTCTAACCATTATCGATTATTCCGAAAGTTTTATTAATAAATTTCATGTGGAAAAAATAAAATTGAGATGATCGCGAGAATGGACGTGACAGTGTAATTTTTTTATTTATATTTCGTGTCTAAAAATTTATTTTTATGCCAGAAGAGGAATCGACAATTATTTTAAAATATTTTCTTTCTGAATAATTATCAATAATTTTGAATAGTTTTTTTTTTAATTAAATTCCCCATATACATATTTATCGATATATAGCGAGGGCAGGTCCTGATTTCAATACAGGTCATCTAGCCATAGCCCGCATCCTTCGTATAATATTACGAGTAGATGTAGAATGTACCAAAATACCCGTTAAACTATATCAAAAGGTAATGCGAGGATAACGAGAGACACCGTCATTGAAGTACATAATCGCCATATATATATATATATATACACACACTTCTATAGCCATGACGTGCACATTGTTTTATCCCCATGTACCAATATAAACGATACTCCGATGGGCATGGATGAGAGAGAACCGTGACCCGTCCATTTCCACTAAGAAGGTCATTTAAAGCTGATATTCGTCCTAATACCATTTTCGATCTAAGCACCATAAGGATTTTCGATTATTTTTTTAACGATAGTAATAACTTATTAGTTATTGCAATTGCAAATTTTACAGTAAACTTTATTACCTTCAAAAAAAATTTCAACGCGCAAAGAAAATATCTGAGTGAAGAAAACAAATTTTTGGCTGACTCAATTATTTTACGAATGGAACTAAAAGAATATTTTTTATTAGGAAATATTATAAAATTCACTCAAAATTTCAGTTAACTAAGACACTGTGATTTCTCCGCACTCAGCTAACGTAGAGCTAACTTAACATAGAGAGAAATTTAATTCTGTAATCAAATTTATCCACAGTGAATACAGACGATGACCGGACCATTTATGTTCGTGAAAAAAAAAAACCCCATAATCCGATCAAAGCTTTGTCCTATTTAATTGCTGACCATCAACGATTCCAGTGTACAATTAATTCAACGTTTCATCCAACGGACGTCCAAAGAGCACTTGCATATTTAATAAACGTAATGTCACTCTATAGCGAGAGCATTTCATGATTTACCGAATATATTTATTCCCCCCTATATATATATATACACATATGATGGTGAGCTTTCGTCGTTGACTCGTCCTGAAAGCTCCGATAATATGGAATGTCCTTCGGAATAACGAGAGAACGACGATTTCGTACGAGAGAACTCGTCAATTAATCGTGAGAATCCCGGTACGCTGAAGAGAGCGCGGTGGGCGGAGGGGTGGAGGTGGAGGGAGATGATGACGATGATACAGAAATTGGGAATATATCGCGGAAATAGGCGAAACTCTCGCAGTCGGAGCTGAAGCATTAACAGCACTCTGTGGACCTCCAACAATTACGTATATGATTCGCGAGTTTACCAAAACCTCTTCTTCCACCCCCACCTCCTTGACCCATGTTAGATGATATATATATATATATATATACCAATTCAAATATATACCCAGAGAGTTTGTGCAATGAAAGTCTCTGTATAGTATGCCAAGCTCTGTTTGCGTCGAGGACAAGGCAGCATTATAATTCCCTAACGAGTAGAACAAGAAAAAAGTGAAATTAAAGTTTCAGGCCAACTTTATATAGGTCCGATGTAAGTGTAAAATTGCCAAGTAAACTGAACAGTGCATCATTGGCGAAGCGATTCTTTTTTCTACTTAATGATAAAATCCGATCGATAATAATAATAATGAAAAGAGTTTATACGAATACAGAGTGACGAGCACTGATTGCTCGTTAGATTTAGAGCTAAAGTTAATTTTTTTCTCCCTTAGAGATTCACTAAATAATTTTTATACATTCCCGAGTTGTCAATTCGAGATGACTGTGTAAAAAAAATGACAAATGTTGCCAACATTTCAAGCACAATCGTTGAGATTTTTAGTGTCCAATTATACGAAAGTACAGAGCTGGAACTTCTTGGCTCACTGAGAAGAACGATAAGCCAGAAATTTGTTTATTTTTACTTTTTTTAATGCTTTCATGAATTAAATTATTGCTAATTTTATTACAAGTTGTAGCCTCTGTTTTTGCTTCAAGAAAGATGAAGAAGAAAACGAGGCGAAAAATTCTACGAATTGTTTTGGGAAAATGTATATTTGGGAAAATGTGTAGCAGGTTTTATCGTAAAAGACAGTGAAGAAAAACTTAATTAAAAAATGTGTAAAATTCTCGACCAGTTTTGAGCTTGACTGACATGTCTCCTCTTAGCTGAGATGTCATTCCAAAGTTATTTGATTATTTTCCCGGCAACTTGTTACTTTATTATTAACGAGATGAGTGGACGAAGAGCAAAATAGCTTTGCAGTATACAAGCGAGTCCCGTGAGAATGAGTCAGAGTGAGAAAGAGATCTGGTCGAAGTGCATAATGGAATTTCGCTGCCTGGCACGTTCTAAAAGGCTAAATGAAGAGGAAAAGAGATGGCCGAGAGACATTTACTGGGACGACAGGAAGAGAGAAGAAGATGAAGAATGGAGCGAAGGGACGTTGGATATTTATTCGCTATCTGTCGCCTCGATCTTCGACGATCCTGCTTCGTTCTCTGTTCGAGTTTAGTGAATCACGATGTAAATTAAATTGTTGGGACGTTGTCGCAAAGCTTTCTCGTCACCGACGAGAAAAATTCCCGACCAGTTGGGTTACGAGACTATAAAACTATATATATATATATATATATAGTATGGTATTATATAGTATATATAGTATATATACATATTTGCATATGTAACACAAACTTTTCCCCTCAACGATTTTCTTCTCGGATCTTTTTCTCATTCACCTTTTTTTATCTCAACCAACAACTCTACTAACAGTTGCTATTTGTTGACAAAATTTCGATATTTCCATTGTCTTTGCTGCATATGCTAAATTCTCAGGACTATTAATAATCAAAATAGCCATTCCAATAAACTCTCTATTATCGATTCTTTCTCGGATTCCCGACCAGTTGGATTACGAGACTATTAAACTATATATATCTATATTTGCATATGTAACAAACTTTTCCCCTCAACAATTTTCTTCTCGGATCTTTTTCTCATTCACCTTTTTTTATCTCAACCAACAACTCTACCAACAGTTGCTGTTTGTTGACAAAATTTCGATATTCCCATTGTCTTTGCTGCATATGCTAAATTCTCAGGACTATTAATAATCAAAATAGCCATTCCAATAAACTCTCTATTATCGATTCTTTCTCGGATTCCCGACCAGTTGGATTACGAGACTATTAAACTATATATATATACATATTTGCATATGTAACACAAACTTTTCCCCTCAACGATTTTCTTCTCGGATCTTTTTCTCATTCACCTTTTTTTATCTCAACCAACAACTCTACCAACAGTTGCTGTTTGTTGACAAAATTTCGATATTCCCATTGTCTTTGCTGCATATGCTAAATTCTCAGGACTATTAATAATCAAAATAGCCATTCCAATAAACTCTCTATTATCGATTCTTTCTCGGATTCCCGACCAGTTGGATTACGAGACTATTAAACTATATATATATACATATTTGCATATGTAACACAAACTTTTCCCTCAACGATTTTCTTCTCGGATCTTTTTCTCATTCACCTTTTTTTATCTCAACCAAAAACTCTACCAACAGTTGTTGTTTGTTGACAAAATTTCGATATTTCCATTGTCTTTGTTGCATATGCTAAATTCTCAGGACTATTAATAATCAAAATAGCCATTCCAATAAACTTTCTATTGTTCGAGAAATCACGTTTTAATTTTTGCAGTGCTTTCTTGCTGCGAAACAACGATCCGCGGAATTCGGATCACGCTATAGTCAGATATAATTTTCACGTTCATTTATAAATATATTTTTTAACCAAGTTTTAGTCATATATATTTTTTTCCCTCGAGTATATTTTGCAGATAAAAAAAAACTTGCAAATAAATTTGTTCATGTGAGGACTCGGTGAATGAAGTCTCCGCATAGACGCAATTTATCGTATAGTCGAGAGTTTTTCTACCGCGGACAAACACGTGTTCGGTCGTAAAGAGGAAAGGCAAAAGGGCTAAAGTTAACTGAACGTGGCAATTTACCATCGACCGCGGACTGTGCCAGGGTTGTTTCTGTTGCTCCTGCATTTTCTATGGTTATATATCAAGTGTTTGAGTGTTTGCCTGATGTGCTATATACATGCATATATACAGGACATAAGCCCTTATATTTTGCACGAGATTTACACTTTTTTTTTTTTCTACATTTTTTCTAGCTACAACGTGATGAATCAGCATCAAATAGTCTTTCTCTTTTATTTCGTCTCAAATCGGCAGTTTTTCTCGTCATTATGCCCTTCACCTTTTTCTTCTTCTTCTTCTTCTTCGTCTTCGTCTTCCGTGGTCCGACGTGACGCGAATTAGGTTTGCGACGTCGTAACGACGGAAATGTAAAGCGAGGGAATATTTCGCAGCTTAGTTTGTCGTACACCCCAAGGGAGACCTTGGCAAATGAGGGAAGAAGGACACCACGAGGGAGAGAAAGAGAGAGAGAGGAAGGGAAAAAAGAGATGTGTCTTTTTTATTTTTCGGTCCTTTCCTGCCATTGCTGGTAATAACTGGGAAAGATCGTGGTTGGTCTGTTGGTGATTTTAACTCGGACGGTATCGGGAATACCCTGCGGTAAAAAGTACGGGCTTAAATATATATATATATATATATCTTTAATAGAGGAGGATCATAGGATAAAGAGAATGGGAGACTACGAAATTCAACCGGACAATAAAGTTTTTCCGGGTTTCCGGGAATATTCTTTCGGCGTCGTCACCGGGCCAGTGCAATGAGAAGGCACAGCAATCCTCCCTATTCGCATTACCGCGTCCAGAGTGCCAAGATTGAGGTAAACGCGAGAGAGAAAGAAAAGCACAGATAAGAGGGTAATATCCTTATCGCTTTTTCTAGATATTTTGGTATATATATATATATATATATATATATATTCATAGTGAAAACTCTCCTCGAGTGGGGAGACCTCCAAGCAGAGAAGAATAAAAAGTCAAGGAGCTTTTTCCAAGGCCCTTAGACGACGATATTCGCAGAAATCTTTGAAGATCTTTCCGGCTATACGCAATTCTGAAATGAATGTTAGTAAGGGCGTAAGGTGTAAAAGTTAGATGGAATCTTTTTGGCAAAAGGAGGGAATCGTATCAGATCGTGTTTTTTGCGAAATCTCTGGCAATCTTTGTGGTTTTGTAGGAGAAAATCCTGAGCAGTGAAAAGAACAGATGAGTTAATTCAAATGAATTATTTGATTACGATTAATAGTACTCACGTATTAATCAATTCAAATTCATTCGATCCAAATTATTTATTCTCAGTAGAGTCTCAATAGAGTTCTCAGTAGAGGCTAAGATTTATGCGATGAGAATAAAATTTAATCAGAGCGAATGGGGGTGATTTTTTTTTTAATTTTTAGTCCTACATGTGCAAAATGATGGCTCGATAAAGGCCCAAAATTCACCAAATTTCTGCAAAATAATTTTTTCATCAACATGGAGGGTCAGAATAGGAGTGGATTTGGATGTTAGTAAGGGCGTAAGGTGTAAAAGTTAGATGGAATCTTTTTGGCAAAAGGAGGGAATCGTATCAGATCGTGTTTTTTGCGAAATCTCTGGCAATCTTTGTGGTTTTGTAGGACAAAATTCTGAGCAGTGAAAAGAAGAGATGAGTACAAAAAGAAGACATGGATTGGAGGTTTTTTTGGAGGTGATCACTGCGAATTTTTGAATCCTCATTAAAATGAATTATTTGATTACGATTAATAGTACTCACGTATTAATCAATTTAAATTCATTAGATCCAAATTATTTATTCCCAGTAGAGTCTCAATAGAGTTCTCAGTAGAGGCTAAGATTTATGCGATGAGAATAAAATTTAATCAGGGCGAATGGGGTGATTTTTTTATTTAATTTTCAGCCCTACATGTGCAAAATGATGGCTCGATAAGGGCCCAAAATTCACAAAATTTCTGCAGAATAATTTTTTCATCAACATGGAGTGTCAGAATAGGGGTGGATTTGGATAGTTTAAATCCAAAAATGTGTTTTTAAATCGGATATACGCCCTTATGTTACTCAGCCATTGATATAGATCCAAAGAGCAAATTCAAAGCGTAAAGAGCAAACAAAGAAAGCCAGTAAAGTCAGTTAAGGCGAGCTTTTTCTCTCAAGAGTGACGAAAAACTTTCCATCACGTTCTTATAAAATATTTATTTTAACGTTTGTTTTCTCACGTCGTAAAGCTACTTATTTCAAAGTTTCTGTTCGCAGAGACTAGCGGACGAGTCTCTTCTCTCTCTCTCTCTCTCTCTCTCTCTCTCTCTCTTTCCTTCAAAGATCAGGTCTCGCTGGTCATCCAATTGATGTGAGCAGCAACGACGGAGGTTTTACCAACTTTTATGAACCTTCAAGAATACAGTCGAATAGAAATGTTATCTCTCTCTCTCTCTCTCTCTCTCTTTTTCACGCCTCCACCAACGTCCAAAACCCGAGAGTGCATTTTATTGTAAAACTTCTCTCGCTCATCCGGTAAAAATTCAGAGAGGAAAAATTCGAATTTCTTGAAATCATCGCGCACAATTATACATTGAAAACAAATAATCTCCATATATTATTCCCAGCACACATCCAATTATCCAATTTATCACGTGCCCATTTAATTTATAAATGGCTCATCTCTGAGAATTATTTCCTAGTATTTAAAGTTCTTTTTATTCTCCATAATATTTCAATATTTAATGTGACAAATTTTATTTTTTAATTATAATGATAACTCATACAATTGTCAATAAAATAATATTTTTGTTTTCTTTTTTATAATTCTCTGAGTCCTGAACATTTGGAAACTCAATATAAACAAAAAAATTGCTATTTTATTAAATTTTATTCAAGTATGTCCGCATGTTGTTGACTGAAAATACACATGTTGGCTCGTATTACAAAAGAATTCGTGAAGAGTATGTAAAAGGGATGAAAAAAAAAGTTTAAATCCACTGATATACGAATAAAATCCTCCCGAGGCTTTGGATCAGTGAATTCGATCGAATATATAGTATCAAAACCAAATTGAAGTGTTGAAGGTTCAGCGAAGCTCATCGAACGATTATTTAAGCTTTTTATTCACCAAACTCGATCCATGCAGTTATGCTATCGCTTCAACGATACCAGCATTTTCTCTCTTTCTCTCTGTCTCTCTCTCTCTTTCTCTCTGTCTCCTCCTCCTCCTCTTTCACACATTTATTTTTCCCTTTAGTGTTTCATATTGTTGCATTATCACCCATGCAGATATCAGCCTCGAAATATCGAGATAATTACATAACGAATTGGACCGCTGTGATAATACAAAATTATGTGTAAGCCGAAATAAAACACATAGTAGAATAGGGGTGGAAAATGAGGGAGATACACACGTGTATGCAGAAGCGAGTCAGAGAGAAAGAGAGACAGAGAGAGAGAGAGAAAGAGAGAGAGAGAGAGAGAGAGAGAGCAAGAGAGAGAGAGAGAGAGAGAGAGAGAGAGAGAGAGAGAGAGAGAGAGAGAGAGAGAGAGAGAGAGAGAGAGAGAGAGAGAGAGGGAGGGAGAGAGAGAGAGAGAGAGAGAGAGAGAGAGAGAGAGAGAGAGAGAGAGAAGAGAGAGAGAGAGAGAGGAGCCAAAATAACGAGAGGGAGAAAGCAAGAGGGAGAATAGCCTGCCTCGTTTCTATGGGGTGCGGTGCGTGATTTGTGTTCCCGTGGTTCGACGAAAAGCGCCCTCTCGTGCCTCAGCGTCGCGCTTGTCGCAATAATTTATCGGTGTAAAATATTGTCGCGCCCGAAAGTCGACGGAACGGGACGAGAGAGAAACGCACCCCGGTGTAAACTTCGTTCACGTTTCACTTGTTAGGAGAGTGAGCAAAATGCATCGTCGACATAAGCCCGTTCGTCCACGTCTCTCATCTGCATGTCTCTTTTCCGTTTTTTTTTCTCCTTTTTTTCC
>OY769904.1:5003419-5011079 GCA_963669185.1 Dyspetes luteomarginatus
CGAGAAAAATTATTAAAAAATTCATCGAGTCATCCCAGAAGAAATTAATTACGTAAAATCGTATATATGAAATAAATGATCATATTACGTAATAATTAAACATCATCATGAAAGCTCTCTCATTTCCTCTATATGGGATACTGTATGCTCTCTGCATTTCACGAAACACTCGCGAACGAACGCAAATCAATTTCATTCCGTTACATGCATATGATGATATAATATTACATGCATGGTCCATTAATATAATGAATTTGATTCGAGTTCGTTCGAGTGTTTCGTGAAGTGCATATCGTCTATATATATATATATATATATATATATATATATATATATTACATTGTAGAGAAAATGGGAGAGCTCGGCTGCTGCTACTCTCCATTAAAAGCCCACCCCAACCTGAAAAAGAAGAAAATACATCACACTTATCCGGAAATTATCACTTCCTATTATACGAACAAGAGAGAGCCCAATGGCCACACACATAGAAAGAGGGCGCACGTACACGCGTTCTCGTTCATTTCATATAATTATCGGGATGGTCCCGGTTGATAATATACGGGATATCGGTATGGGGAGGCTATAACGGTACATTTGTGGCCTCTTTCTCTTTCTCTCATAGTTCGATGATGCTCTTTCTACCCAATCTCGTAACTTATATAACACGACGATAACGCCATATTAACGCCGGGATGAATATCGCTGTTGGCGCGATACTGGTCATGCACGCGATCTCTTTTATGTTATACAGGGAATTCCATGCCTAATCGATAAGGTCATGACTCGTAATTTTGTTAATAAATAAGTTTTGAAATTGATTTATTATTTATTATTATTTTTTTTAATATTTATATTCGTGTGTAGAGAAAAAAATGTGTCAAAATGTCTCGTAATGCAAGAGGGAGGTATATGCCTGGTGGCGAGCAAAATATTAATGCTCTCAAGCTTCTCGGATGGTCGAAATATTACTTTATTGATACAGAGAAATAAATACGTCAATACAGTACGGAGTCTCTCTCTATACTATATACTATACTATATATACTATACTATATACTATACTATATATACTATACTATACTATACTATATATACTATACTATACTCTGTCTCTCTCTCTCTCTCTCGTCGCATCGTCATGAGTAATAACTCTCTAGTAATATTCTGGCTCATTATTATTTCTCGGCCGATCCGTTATAAATTTGGAGCTCACAGTTCGTATATTGTGTAACTTGGATTGATCCTGAAAAACAGTTTTCTCGATAAATGTCGAAAATCTTGCGACGAGATTCTCATCTCGCCTCGGTGACCTCACTAATTACAACCGATGAGAAATCAACGATATGGGTCACGAAGCTGCACAGAGAAGGGAGACGATGAACCCTCAATGACTATTTATATATTGAGCATCACATCCCCATGCAACGAGTCGTTATTAATGTTTGATATATATTTTCTTTCCACCCTCCACGATGAAGCTCTATGAGACTGTGGAGAGAAAATATCATATTCTCATTACATGAAGAAATCGTTGAGAAACTCACGAGGGCTCCTCATCGTAGAAATATTATATTATTCGTCGTAGAAATATTATATTATTTGTCATAGAAATATATTATTCGTCGTAGAAATATTATATTATTCGTCGTAGAAATATTATATTATTCGTCGTAGAAATATATATTATTCGTCGTAGAAATATATATTATTCGTCGTAGAAATATATATTATTCGTCGTAGAAATATTATATTATTCGTCGTAGAAATATTATATTATTCGTCGTAGAAATATATATTATTCGTCGTAGAAATATATATTATTTGTCGTAGAAATATATATTATTCGTCGTAGAAATATTATATTATTCGTCGTAGAAATATTATATTATTCGTCGTAGAAATATATATTATTCGTCGTAGAAATATATATTATTTGTCGTAGAAATATATATTATTCGTCGTAGAAATATATATTATTCGTCGTAGAAATATATATTATTCGTCGTAGAAATATATATTATTCGTCGTAGAAATATATATTATTCGTCGTAGAAATATATATTATTCGTCGTAGAAATATATATTATTCGTCGTAGAAATATATATTGTTCGTCGTAGAAATATATATTATTCGTCGTAGAAATATATATTATTCGTCGTAGAAATATATATTATTCGTCGTAGAAATATATATTATTCTTCGTAGAAATATATATTATTCGTCGTAGAAATATATATTATTCGTCGTAGAAATATATATTATTCGTCGTAGAAATATATATTATTCGCCGTAGAAATATATATTATTCGTCGTAGAAATATATATTATTCGTCGTAGAAATATATATTATTCTTCGTAGAAATATATATTATTCTTCGTAGAAATATATATTATTCTTCGTAGAAATATATATTATTCGTCGTAGAAATATATATTATTCGTCGTAGAAATATATATTATTCGTCGTAGAAATATTATATTATTCGTCGTAGAAATATATATTATTCTTCGTAGAAATATATATTATTCGTCGTAGAAATATATTATACTCATCGTAGAAATATTATATTATATTATATATAAATACAAATTATATTGTCTATAGATGGCTGATGGCTGAGAGAAAGACATTTTTCGAAATTTCTGATCGAATTTTTTATAGTACTCGCGTTAACGTTTAATCTATCCATTGTCAACGAGGATAAAAAAATTATACAAAGTCTTAAAGTAAATAAAATTGATTGATTGTATTTCGATCAAAAATAATTTAATAGAAAAATGGCATGAGGAGAATTTTTTACGTCTCGTCAAGCTGAAAAAACCCTTAAGATTCATTACTTCTTCATGATTTCTCATCCCCTACATCCATTTTCTCGTACTCTCTCAGTTTTTTACGAGCAACGAAAGAGAATAAAAAAAAAGCAAAAGGTAATAGCGCGACGTAATCTCATTTCTGCGTCGAAATTGTGAAAGATTTGTCACAAAAGAGCGGAGACAGAGTGCGCTAAGGGAGAATATCTCTCTCTCTCTCTTACTCTCTTCGCCTTGTTGTAAGCGGCGTTATTTATTTCCTTCTTGTTTTATTTCGCACGCGTACGCGTGTACGCCGGAGATGGATACTATCCACTCGGGCTTTATTATTTCACCCTTGCCTATTTCACGAGGGGTTTTGTACTACCCACTTTCATCCCCTTTACCCCGTCTCCATGCAGTTGCAGCTCGAAAAGCACCTTATTCGGTCTGGGGTAAGGCCGATATGGAAAACTGGGGCAAAATGGAACACTGGTAGAAAAAAAAAATGGAAATTTTCATAATGGAAAAACATCCCCTAAAAGTGTAATTATTGATAATAAATGTTGTCATATTTCTTGTTTAATTTCCCTTCCATTCCCATGAGATTTTAATATGTCAAATAGGCAATCGGAACTTTTGTTAATGGAATTTTTACCTTGCATTGTGCATCGTCCAAAGAAAATTATTCTGATTTAAAGCATGGATGAAAATTTTTGAAAATTTTTATCCACAAATTTTAGTACATTGGAGTGGCAAGGGGTAGGTGGTGTTTCGTTTTACCCCAGGCTCCCCCCTATACATGCATACGTAGAGTGGCCTGTGCCACGATCGGAGAGAGTCACGAGCCGCGAAACGAGATTTACCGTGGACGGTGCGCATCGTCGTGAAATGGCATTAGCGACACTACGTATATAGCTTCTCCCGAACAGCGCCCTCTATTATCACGACCACGTATTATTACGGGGTATAACGATATACGGCGATACGTAACGTGTTTTACGGGCAAGTCTCGAGTTTATGATTTTGCGCATCGGGGCAGGATACTGAATAACCGAAACGAGAATTTGAAATTTTGGTACAATAATAGAGAGAGAGAGAGAGAGAAACATCAAACAAAAGCAGTTTTTGATCGAAAATATTCTCGTGGTACGTGAATATTTTTTTTTATTTTCTCATTAATATCATTCGTTAAATAACGTTAAAAATATTTTGTTAAATTGACAATTAAGGGGTGCGATATTAAGAATATCACAGATTGAAAGATTTAACAGGTATATAGCTCGATAGATTGTGTTATTTTTTAATATATCTCGGGTGAATGAATATTTTATCATGGATTTATAATATTTCAATGAGTTTCGGTTGAATAAAATAAACTTCATTTATAGATAAATGAAATTTCGTATCACGCAAATGCAAAATTTTCCAGACCAGTTGTATATACATATACAGATATATATATATATATAGGCATATATATATATAATAAAACATATAAACATATATATATATATATTTTGACAGGCTTCTGTGGAGGTTAAATAATCGCAAAAGTACGAAATGAAGTATTCATAGTATCGCAGGCACTCGCACAATCCCCATGATAATATTTGGTCAGACGGAGAGTTTGCCCACTCTACAGTTTAGTTCCTTCTCTGCGATCTCTCGAGACCACAATGAGCGTATATACATATATATATATGGTATATGTGCGTGTATGAATGAATGAATTACTTCACTAGTATACAGACTCGTTTCCCAGGGCACCCTTCGACAGCTCAGGCTTAATGCATCCTGTAAAACTCGAGGCTCACGTTCACCCTAAAAATATGCGGCAAGGAGATCTCATATTAGGCAATATTGAGAAGCTTCCATAGCAGGGGGAGATTCGAAATTTTAACGTGGAAAAAGAAAATCCTATCCTGAAAAAAAAAAAAAAAATCCACGCGAACAAACCTTAAATTAAAAATTAAATTAAAAATTCATTGACTCTAAATGAAAAGAAAAAAAAAAATCGATATACTGAATCGAATTTTCCTTTAATTTTTTAATAAAACAAATACATTTTTTGACATGAAGGAGAAATTTTTATTTGAATAAAATTTTCTTCAATTGCACTTTTAATTCGTTTCTTCTTCTATAAATATAAATATATATATATTGTTTTTTGTGACACGTTGGCTTTGATAGAATTAACACCACGCGATACACTCGATGGTTTCGTGTACTTTTCGAGCTCGAATCTCACGTTAAATAACAATGTGAAGCTGGGAATAGGCCCAAGGGATACAGCGAAGCCATCGATCAAAGGGACGGGATATATCAAGCCCTATTTCTGCAATGAAATACATATATATATATATATATATATATATATACTCCGAAAAGAGAGGGGAAAATGTGCGTGGATCTACAGGACTCGATGTAGGGAATCCCGAAAAGCCCCCTATGGCAAAACCCCCGAGGATCCCAAAGAGCGAGAAGATTTCTTTTATGGTGGATGGCTCGAGGGTATATATATATGTATATGGCAACTTAGCGAAGGATGCTTCTCACCATATATAGAGCTGTGTGAAATGTGCTCAAAGCTCGAGAATGGCACACTTACTTAATTGCACTGAGCACGCGTCCACAACCACCATTCATCCCTTATTTTCCCTCTCTCTCTCTCTCTCTTACTATTTATCTATATATATATATATATATATATATATATATATATATATGTATATGTGTATATATGTATATGTCTCCTAATGCGTTATGTTAATGAGTCGAGATTTATGGTCCAAGGAGTTTAAGAGTTTACCTCTATTAAGGCGAGGCAACGTTCCTTGCCTCGGCACTGCCTCACCACTGGCAAGCTTCTCTAAATTCCCTACCTTCGAGCCTCATCCTCCAACCGGAAACGTCCCGTTGTAAGCACTAAATTTGTGGTTTTGGACGAGTACTATATATATATTATATAGAATATGTATATATATATATATATATATATATATATGTATCCTCATGTACACAGTTAAGCAGTACTTTTTTGTCTTATGCTAGTTGAGTAACATGACCTCTCCCTTGCTGACTCTTTACCGAGTTTCTCGCTAGTATTTTCAACGAAACGACGAAAGTTGAGGACAAGCATGAGCATAATTATTAATATAATCAAGATGGAGTAATTTTCTGTGATTCTCCTGATTTTTAGTTAATTTTGACTTAAACTGACTAATCGAGTAAATAATTCTATGAGAGTCGATGATTTTTATGTAACATGCAATAATTATTTAGAGCATTGTATTTATTGGGCCCAGTGAAGAAATTACCAGTAAAGAAATACCAGAAAAGAACCGGTAAAAAAAAAATAGAAGAAATACCAGAAAGAAATTACCATTGCAAAGAAATTATTAATATTATTTTCATTTTTTTCATGATGAAAAAACTTCTAGCTGACAATTTTAATCCTAATCATGAATCGGATGATATATCTTTATAAAAAGTCACTACACAATTCTCCTTTTAAATTGGCATTTTTTTTCGTTCACAAACACAGAGAGACTTTTTTATATCTGCACCCTTATCAAAAAATAATTTCCAATATTTTTGTATCGCGATAGAATCCGATCCAATGATAATTACTTAGTTATCGTATTCATATGAATTCAACAATTAGCCGGACATTTTTTTTTTTTTTCTTCTTTTATTTTCGTATTATAACGATTGGAAGTAATAACAAGCGCTGCGTAACAAGCAGCGCGCATACCGAGCCAATCAGGCACTGACTCTTGGGAGAACGGGGTGGAGGGATGGGGGGAGGGGGGGGGGGGGAAATCACGTATTACGTTTTTTGCTTTAATCTCTCTGGGTCTCCTATCGCTATAGTAGATTTTCCCTCGGTATTCTAGGCTCGCTTATTCTCGCTCTCACTCTCTCTCTCTCTCTCTCTCTCCCCTGCTATCACCCACATATTCGTATGTTACTATATACACATATACGATACACTGTTATGACGACTTTGACCCCCTGCATTCCCCTCGCCGACAAATGCTAATAAGCACGGATTCAATGCTTTCGACCATTTTCAGCATTAGCTTTTGTAACTCCGCTTTCCAATCTCTCCCCCCCCCCTCCGTCCATCGCTCTCTCTCTCTCTCTCTTTTCTCTCTCACGCTTTGTATTTTTTTCACGATCGCTCTCGCTGTATTCCCAGCTCTCGACTACATGCGTTCTCTGCACCAGCCTCCAAAGATTTCAAACCCTTGCAATCGCCCCCCCCCCCCCCCCACGCCCTAAAAGGTCGACCTCGTTAAATATATATATATATATATATATAGTTCGCGACTGGGCAAAAATATGAAAGCAAAAATGGATGGGAAAAAGCAGAATATGTCGGGGAAAAAAAAATACTAAAACGCGATGGAAAATGGTACCAAAAGCAGTGAGAGAAACCAAACAAAGAAAAAAAAAAACCGAGATGAAGAGGAAAAGCGTATGGGTGAAAAAAATTAAAATGGCTGATCGTAATTTTGCAGAATGTATACCGTTGAATATAAGAGGTCAGATGGCAACAAAGGGCAAAGGTTATTATTTTTCAAGAAAAAACTTTCAAGATTTTTTGTTTTCTCCATGATGATTGAACGTGATGAGAGTATATAGAGATATTATTATTACTTTTGTTCACGAGCTCATCGTAAAACTCGATAAAAAAAAAAATGAAAATATTTTACGTTTGCAGGCGGCAGAGATGTTAAAAATTTTCGTACTCATTTTCGTACTCGTTGCATTTCGTACTCAATTTGAGCAACATTGTGGCCAACACGCGGAGCACTAATGGTTATTGGTTATTCCAAAAGTGGTGGGATATATATATATATA
>OY769904.1:5011279-5045140 GCA_963669185.1 Dyspetes luteomarginatus
GAGAGAGGAAGCAGCACAGAAAACTCGAATGGAAAGAGTGAGGAAAAGCAGGAGAATGTTTGCATGCCACAGAGCACCATCGGGTTTTACGGTTCGTCGAAAGTCAAAGAGATTCACGGTGTTATATCCCCACGCATAAATATATATCTACGCATACACATTCATCTATGGGACATTTTGTGCCAATTGAACGAACGTCATCTTAGCTGATGATTTTGAATCTGCCCTAATTGTTTATTAAAAAAAAATGTATCGATTTCCAATTTGACTATTCTTGTTTTCTTTCAATGTTTTTTTCAAAAAGTTCTTTTATATTGAAAAAAAATAAAATATTTGATATTCAAAAAATAAAATATCGAAATTATAATTTTTATTTTTAATGATAGAAAATTTTATTGTCTGAGTGGTCAAAAAAAAAAGCCAAACAATCAACAAATTATATTACTTTTAGTATTTTTCGTCAATATAAAATTTGGGAATCTTGGAAAAATTATTTCTATATTCCCAAAAATGATTTTGAAGAATCGTCCTTTCCTCTCTCTCTCTCTCTCTCTCTCTGACACAAAAGTTGTGCAAAGTTTAGGCTTGAAAAAATTTATCCACAAAATTAAATCCTTTAATTTTATCCTCCAATTGACCAGTCAATCAAAATGAAAAATAATTAATTAAATTTTAAATAGTTAAGAAAAGACTTTGAATCTCCCATATAATTTTATGTACACGTAAATATAAATATGGTAGATGTGCCAGAACAAAGTTCAAAAATATGCGAGAGTCACACATACTCTGCACACTAAAAAAAAAAAACATACATTGTATCGGCTTATGGAACCAGAGAGTTTGGATGTTACGCGCGCGAACTTTGATTTTTCCATGCTCGCTCTACTCGTTCACTCCATTCTCTCCTTTGCCATTCCTCCTATACACATGTATACATGCATATACAAAACTACCCCTGTGTATCATCCCCAGCGTGTTGGAAAAGCTCTGAATAGTTGCAAGCTTTTGCGTGATGCTCGAGTCTATATATAGATATATATACATACATATATATATACACACACACACATATACATATATATATATATATATATATACATGCATATATGTATATAGCGTTGACCATGGCTCCGTGGCGAGTGGCGCCGGAAACATGAGACAAAAAAACCGGGAATGAGACAAAAAAAAAGAGGGAGATCAAAAAAAAAAGGGAGAGAGAAAGGCGTCAGCCCGAGGTAAAACTATAGTAACGCAAATATGAATGAAGCGACGATGAGGAAGAGGATGCGAGACAAGGGACAAAGTGAACGCGAAACTCGTTGGACCCCCCCCCCCCCCGCCCCTCCCCTACCCCCACCCCCACCTCCTCCACCACCACCTACCCCTCCTCTTCTTTTCGCCCATGTACACTCGTTGCACTCTCTGCTGGTCTGTATATGCATATCAGGCAAATGGTGATGTGAAAGCTACTGAAAAAAAAAAAAAAAAAAAAAGTAACAAGAAAAAAGTGGGGAGTTGAACCATCAGAGATGATGCAGAGAACGTATGCACTCTGGTATTTATCTCCTCTGTCTAGTAACAACGAGATGGATGGACGAAAAAAAAAAAGAGGGGAAAAAAAAAAAGAAAAGCAATTAAAAAAAAAAGATACATCGAGATGAAATATTTCTACGGGATTGTACGAGACGGATATCACGATATATGCTTGCTTAGTAATACCTATAAGTGATTTTGTTTTTTTTTTCGCTCTTGCACAATCTCGTGGATTAAATAATTTCAACAATTTAATCAAAAGCTTTTGCTTACTCGTCACTTCTTTTGTGAGGTGATGCTTCTTTTTGTCATTGTAGTAACGATACGTCTGGTGAATCAGAAGAAAAAAAAATGTCACGATTCGTGTCTCGAACTTTGCCCAATTAACCGTACAGGTCGCAATTAAATCCGTCGGTAATTAATTATACAATCGGAATTAAAGGGAAAGAAACCGACGGTATTTCAAGTGAACTTATGCAATTTTTATAAAACTTATTCGCGAATATCGGAAAAAAATTTCACGAATAAAAATTAAGTGGGATATGATATTGATTTAAAAATAAATAAGGCAATGCTGAAATTAATTTATTATTTCCAATATTCACCGTCAGCGAGTGGCTTTTCGTTGCTGGATTGACTCGTTAAAAAACAAATTACCTGAGATAAATTGCGACTGATGAAAAAAAATATAATTATCCAACATTCGCAAGAAAAAAGAAAATAAAATACACTGATGATTTTTTTAAGTTCTAGAATTTTGTAAAAACGCATAGTTGACCAACATTAAGAAAAACATAAAAAGACAGAAAGGTTGCTCAGACAAAATTAATGGCACGAACTGATGTTGGTAAAAAGCATAGAAAGATTTTGTTCGAATCGAATAATAAGTGTAGGGTAGTGGGTAGGGTGGGGTAGTCTAATAAGGGGTAGAAAAATGTCCAAAGAGGAACTTTATCAGGGCTTCGTAATTGCTGGGTCACCGAGCAGGCTGATGACCCGAAGGAAGAAAGTCATGTATACACTTTTCTCTTCCTGTACAGGATTCGATCCAGCAGAAAGTCAACCAACAGCCAGGAAGAACGTGTTGCCCTTAATGGCATTAGGAATAGATGTCTTTGGGTCACCGGGGTGAGGGGTGGGGGGTGGAATCGTCCAATATGCGAGACGTCAAGCCGGCAAACAGCACTGTGTAGTATCGAATTGGAGGAGGTGAAGTAGCGTACAGTGGGGATCTTCCATTGGGGATTAGTAAGGATTACGATGACGTGATTAGGAGCTCCAAATCCGTGCCGATTTCATGTTGCCGATCAAGATTTAACGGACCGCGTCTTTGAACTAGACTGGTACGATTTACTGGTCTTCCCTCTCGCGAACAATATCCACCTGGACAATGGAATAAGACCAGCCATCATGGAGTCCCGGAGGAATCTCTCTCTCTCTCTGCCACCCTCCCTCCCTCCCTCTCTCTCTCACACACACACACACACTCTCGACACTAGATTCGATTCAACTGGCTCCAGCGGAATAGGCCTTGCTTTAACAGCTTTTTTTAACCAAAACATACTTTTTGATCTCTTTTCGGCTTCTGTTCATAATGATTTATGATAAATGGACGAGGAAAGGAATAAACAAAATTATAATAAATAATCATCAAGGATTATTTTAGCATAAATTAATTGTTATAAGTTAGGAAATGAAGTTAAAAATTTTTGAGCAAAATACACGAAAATATTGAACGACGAAATATTGAAAGACGAATTATGCGATAGGATGATGGTCCTCGTTAAGGACTTGACAATGTTACAGTTCTGTCCTTACCAGAAACTTTTTGTTTCCATTCAAGACGTCAGAAATGCATCGTCCTCGTCACAAAAATCGCCTTCATCGTCCCTCGTCGTCGTTAGATCTGATAATCGCGATGGCAAACAAACGTGACGGAACCCTCCACCGCAGACTACGACGATGTCCTGCTGGCAGAGGGTGTCTCTGTAAGGATCAGTGGAAAAGATATCGGGAGAGTATTTATTTCGAGGGCGAGGAGTCTCTTTTTTTTGTCTCTTCATCCTCGTATTCACCCTCTTGGATAGGGGTAATCATCGGTCGAGCAAGACCCGTTAAGGGTGCGAGAAAATCGTTGTTTCACCCCCCTTCAGCTCATTCCCAGTTACACAACGCAAGTTTTATACTAGTGTGTGCATATATATATGTGTATATATATATATATATATATATATATATATATATATATATGCACAAATATATATATATATACATAAACATATACATATATACACATATATACATATATATATATACATATATATATAATCTTGTAGTGCACCACGATGCCACTAATCCGAAACCCACATACGAGACGAGTGAGCTCAGATAAAAGCCAGGCCACTGTCTACTATACTTTTCCTACAGTCTTTTATTATAGGGGATTGGAAAACTTACTGGCATCAGATATCTCGACGTTCGTTAACCATTTGTGTATGTGCACGTGCCGTTATTAATGGGACACGTAACGTGATGCTTTTTTTTTTCCAGTATTCGTATCAGGCCTTAAATTACTTGGTGTATTTTCATTAAATATATCAAGAACGTTTTCTTGTCAAATATTTGAATTTTAATTACCGTATTTTTTTTTTTTGGTTGTTCACAGTAGTTAAAGTTAAAATCTTTTTCTACTTTACGACTGAAATTTTTTAATTGCACTCGTGGACCAAAACTAGATCGAGGCTATAATTCGTACAGGAAGATTTTTTTTGAGTTGACCCTGCGCGGGTCATACGAGTCATTGTTGACCCAAGTGACCCATATGACCCGCAGTGCCAGCAAAATCATATGATCCGCTTAATTGTTCCATTCGGTGCAAAAAAATTACGTAGTTTATTTGAAAAGCGGAGAAACTCGGAAAGAGGATGACTTCCAATTAATACGTAATTTTTAATCACTTTATTTTTCACCATCCATGCCCCAAAATTAGAAGGAAAAAATCATTACTTCAATTAATCATAAAAGAGTAAGGAAATTTTTTTTTTTTCGAAGAAAATTGTTTGAATATTAAAAAAAAATTGTAAGTCCTTGAAATTGACTGAGGACAATAGATGTGTCCATTATGATCATCAGGGCCACATGCTCAATTATGTTTTATGAGTTTGTAATGTGAGAGATATGAGAGTATCGTATCACTTTATTGCTGTCTATTTACCGAATAAATAACACGTCTGATCATCTCATGTTCTGCGAGTCTCGAGTACCATTATTGAATGTAGCGTGAGACAAACGAAGCGAAAAGGGTCTCGTACGAATTACTACTCTCATTTTCCCTTCGTTCAACCCCTTGTACTATTTTCTATATATATTCGTCCTGCTGGCGTATCTTTTAACGCTTCCTCAGGCCTGGTCTTCTATAATATATATCGCATGTTTAAAAACTTAAGGGCGTATCTCTTATGCCTATAGAGGACCTATACCACCCTTTTACCTTCGTATAAACGCGCTCTATACATATATATATATATACAATATACCCATAAATACAGCATCACATCATTGGCGAGATGATTTTTAGGGTGTCCCGAAGGGTTCCCAGGAAATTTTCCAAACACACTTCGCGGGTACATAGCCAGCAGGAGTATTTGAAATTTGCATTTGACAGGCGTCAAAAATCCAACGATGTTTCTCTCACCCTCCCACGACTAAGTATTCGCAAGAATATGGCCCCGGGACGTGGAAAGTGTTTGGAAAAAAATGAGCAGTAGCATAAAAACATTCTTCGGGGAGAACTAGACTGCGTTATCCCAAATAAAAGCCTCCATGCAATAGAATCACTGATATATCTCGATAGTAACAATATAATAGTCGCAATATAGACGCCTATATCAGTTTGCCACGATTTCTCCACCCCCAATGACACTTCCGGAGATTCGAGAAATCATATAAGGCAAAATACACACATATCTATATATATATTTATTTATTTATGTATGTGTGTGTGTAGATACTATTCCCAGTTCCCGAAAATCCCCTTTTTTTTCTACTTCCCTCGTCTTCGCACTCACAAAACGTCTTATTGCCTCTTTCCCCCAATTTTCTCAACGGATTTATTATGTATATCCGCATGGGGTTGGCCCGATACTTTTATTCGACAATCTTATACATACATGCATTTCACGACATTTTTGCCTTGAAGATATCTCACTTACTTCCTTTCTTCCTTCGTAATGGCAAACGGAAATATTATGTCTCTTTAGGTTATACGATAAAAGCGTTAAAAAAAATCTTTGCCGAGACTATGAATAATATCTCGATGAAATATATAGTTTTACTTATAACTTTTTTTTTAAGACACTTTGACTCTCTTTTTCTAGCTCAACTATAATTCTAGCTCTTTATGTCCCGTAGAGAATCGTGAGAATGCGTAGATTGTAATTTTATTTGAAGAAAAGAAGAGTTGGAGGCGGACTGATTGAATGTTGCAAATAATCACAAAATTATATTTATAAAAATGTCAGATTTAGAAGAAAAGAAAAATATTTTTTTGTCAGTTTGTGTAGATCGTAGGAAAAATGTTGAATGTTGCAAATAATCAGCAAATCATACTTATAAAAATGTCAGATTTAGACGATAGGAAAATATTTAGAAGAAAGGAAAAAGAAAAATATTTTTTTTGTCAGTTTGTGGTCATCCACGCTTTTATGGACTTTCTTCGTGAATTATTCCAGACCCCCCAGATCGTAGGAAAAATGTTGAATGTTGCAAATAATCAGCAAATCATACTTATAAAAATTTCAGATTTAGAAGAAAGGAAAATATTTAGAAGAAATGAAATAAAAAAATATTTTTTTGTCAGTTTGTGGTCATCCACGCTTTTATGAACTTTCTTCGTGAATTATTCCAGACCCCCCCGATTGTAGGAAAAATGTTGAATGTTGCAAATAATCAGAAAATCATACTTATAAAAATGTCAGATTGAGTAGAAAAAAAAATATTTAGAAGAAATGAAATAAAAAAATATTTTTTTGTCAGTTTGTGGTCATCCACGCTTTTATGGACTTTCTTCGTGAATTATTCCACACCCCCCTAGATCGTAGGAAAAATGTTGAATGTTGCAAATAATCAGAAAATCATACTTATAAAAATGTCAGATTGAGAAGAAAAAAAAAAAATGGCAGAATGTGGGGGAAAGCTTGGACGAAGCTTTCATCCGGACTTTCTTCATGAATTATTTCGGATCGTAGGAAAAATGTCACGCTGTTTTTTTTTTGTCTATTGTTATGGAAAAAGAAGATTATGAGGCGAGAAGAGAGACATGAGGGATCTTTCGTGCATATATCGGACACATACACGCTGAACAAACAAAAGTTTCGCCAAGAAGTGTCATCGTCTTTCGGTCCGTTAAGTTTGTGTCCCTTTAACTCCGGGACTCACGCAACGCGGATATTCCGGCCTGATGCCCCGCGATGATTTGCCCAGAATCTCGACCTCCGAAAAATCTTTACTGCTGCTGGCAGTCCAGAATTTGCAACTCGTCCAAATGAATTTATTTTCTTGCCCCTTCGAGATTCTTTTTCCCTGCAACGGTTTCTTCCTCGTTGATTTTTATGGCCAGTATGAGAGCTACGAAATCGCATTCTTTCTGCCCGACCGGAAACGTCGTCCAATCGGGAATACAGGAGGATAATGTGGAAAAATTGTGACAAGAAGATGAGAAACGAGACAAAATATTGTGAAGGGCTAAATAATAAGAGTGGAATAATACAAGGAATTCAACCCTCCCACATTAATTCGTCAAGTTTCTCAGCACTGGATGCTGGCAAGATTATAATTTTCAATCCAACTTACAGACAAAATTGGAAAGAAAATAGGAGAGCAATTATTAATTGAAGAAATCATCCATTCTCTCAGTTACCTTTACAAAAACTTATTATTTTACAACAATTATTCGCATTTCATTTTATTCCCTTTACGAGCAACTTTATTTTATTCCCTTTACGAGCAACTTCATTTTATTCCCTTTACGAGCAACTTCATTGTATTCCCTTTACGAGCAACTTCCTTTCATTCCCTTTACGAGCGATTTCCCTTTATTCCCTTCTTACGCAAATTCGAATAAAAAGTGTGAGACATTGAAAGATGAAGGGGTGGAAAAAAAAATGTTATCATTCATCTTTTGTGCAATGTTATAAGTGCACAAAAGTAATGAGAAATTTTTGATAGCTTCAATCTAATCTGTCTAATTGAACTTATCAAAGATAAAATAGAAATTTAAAAAATTCCCCATTTTTCAACCGCAGAATTCACTGATTCGCACTTGTATTCGCGATTTCGTAAGACGCTGCAGCAATGCAACAAAGTAGATGAAAAAGAAAATAATCGTTCTCGGACAGGTCAAACGAGGTTTTCCATGGGTCTTGTGACTCGTGACAGCCTGTAATCCGAGCAAGACAAAAACGAGCTTTGTCTATTTGAGAACGGAACTGTGCGGTTGAGAGGGAGAGGGAGAGGGGGAGAGGGAGAGAGAGAGAGAGAGAGAGAGAGAGAGAGAGAGAGAGAGAGAGAGAGAGAGAGAGAGAGAGAGAGAGAGAGAGAGAGAGAGAGAGAGAGAGAGAGAGAGGAGAGAGAGAGAGAGAGAGAGAGAGAGAGAGAGAGAGAGAGAGAGAGAAGAGAGAGAGAGAGAGAGAGAGAGAGAGAGAGAGAGAGAGAGAGAGAGAGAGAGAGAGAGAGAGAGAGAGAGAGAGAGAGAGAGAGAGAGAGAGAGAGAGAGAGAGAGAGAGAGAGAGAGAGAGAGAGAGAGAGAGAGAGAGAGAGTGAAAAAAATATACATGAGAATACACGCTGGTGTCGCGTCGACGATGTCGAGTTCCTCTTTTGCTGGAGCGCGAAAATCGACGCCTGCTTCCGCTCGTTAACCCGACCTCTGACATCGCGGCTTCACCCTTTGCTCTCGCTGGTGCTACTTTAACCATTCTATATACATATAGATATAGATATAGATGGACGAAAAGAGCAGAGCCTCCTCCTCGGCAAATTTACGAGTCTTTTACGAGCCCCGAGACATGTACCGTAACTTCTGGAGAACGGGAAGAGTTACGTGTGTTCGTACATGGTCCCGCAAAGGCGTGTGGCAAGGAAGAGAGACAGAGGGAGAGATAGAAGAATTTACAGACTGAAAAAGAGATAGATTTTTGTATTTAAATGGGAATGGGGTAATATGGACCACCGAGTAATTATTAATGAGCTTACTAATGGGGTAGTACACACCCCAAATACGAAGATTATTTTTTAATTTGTATTTTCACGGACATTTCCTAAATTTTAAATTTCATGACAGTTTTGCGAGTAATAAATTCAATTTTTTCCGTCACGTAAGTCGGTGTAAAAATGAAAAATTAATATGAATTGTTAGGGTGAAATCGATATTGGAAAATATATATATATATTAAATATATATTCCGTGTATCATCGTTAAAATACACAAATCGTTTGTCCATGAGAATTTATGTGGCTTTTGTCGAATTCAATTAACGTTGAGTGTGAGAGAGGAGGAGAGAAAATAATCGAGTCAGTTTTCTATTTTAACTTTCATGTTTTGTCACTTTTTTTTCTTTCTGTACCAATCGAATGCCATGTCCGATATACCGTTTGAATTATTTATCGGTGTCCTGCGCGAGCTTGGATATATGAAAAATCTGCAGCTACGAATTCTTCTCTACACGAGTATTAAAAATTATCGCATAATTTTAGAATGCATAATTTTGTCATTTGTATTTTTTTTTTCCCGATACCTTGAAGCTTGTATTTTTTTTCACTGCGAAAAGACGACAAAACTAAGAAAATTATCAACCAATAACAATAATTGTTTTACATTTCTTCGAAATATTGCTCAAATAATTAAATAATGAATTCTAAAAATAATAAATATATATATATCGCAGCTTTCAACGAAGCCAAATAATCTTATTTCTTTAGCGTAGACTCAACACGTATGTGTAGCAAAAAAAAAAAGCAACAGAGCCAGTCTCTCTTCGTTTCAGAGCTATACGGGTGAAACGGTACTTCATCCCTTTATACGAGCTTCGTTATATACATATATATATGTGTGTCAATACCTTGAAGCTTCTATTTTTTTCACTGCGAAAAGACGACAAAACTAAGAAAATTATCAACCAATAACAATAATTGTTTTACATTTCTTCAAAATATTGCCCAAATAATTAAACAATGAATTCTAAAAATAATAAATATATATATATCGCAGCTTTGAACGAAGCCAAATAATCTTATTTCTTTAGCGTAGACTCAACACGTATGTGTAGCAAAAAAAAAAGCAACATAGCCAGTCTCTCTTCGTTTCAAAGCTATACGGGTGAAACGGTACTTCATCCCTTTATACGAGCTTCGTTATATATATATATATATATATATGTGTGTGTGTGTGTGTGTGTATGTGTGTATAAGCGAGAGGAGCATCCGGATCTCGTATACTTTTATGCATCCGCCGACGTGATGGCAAAGTCTCAACGCTCCTCTGCAGATCTCTTTCTACCTCCTTCTCTTCGCTTTTCCTCTCTTGTCAACGATAAATTTTCTTACTCTCTTATTCGGCGAACAAATATGAGAGCCCGCGACGCGCTACCACCAACCCCCTCGAGCATTTATACTCCGTTTTCTCACTCTGTGGCATAGCCGGGACACATTTTACCCCGCTATACATCCATATATTTCTTCGATCTTGAAATCCTTTTCAAGAGGAAAATGGCCTACCGGATTTTGCTGGATTTATGGAACATGTTGAACCAACAGTAGTATTTACTGTTTCATGAACATCATGATTTATGTACTACGCCCAAACATAGATTTATTCACTCGACATATGACTCTTAACTCTAAAATATGCGACGAAAATAATGCAAGCAAAATTTTGAGTGACAATTTTTTCACGTTTTAATTGATCCCACCAATATTTTAGAATTTTTCTTTTTTCATCATATAATTCTCTTTATGTAATATTTACTGTTTCATGAACATCACGATTTATGTAGTACGCCCAAACATAGATTTATTCACTCGACATATGACTCTTGACTCTAAAATATGCGACGAAAATAATGCAAGCAAAATTTTGAGTGACATTTTTTTCACGTTTTAATTGATCCCACCAATATTTTAGAATTTTTCTTTTTTCATCATATAATTCTCTTTATGTAATATTTACTGTTTCATGAACATCATGATTTATGTACTACGCCCAAACATAGATTTATTCACTCGACATATGACTCTTGACTCTAAAATATGCGACGAAAATAATGCAAGCAAAATTTTGAGTGACAATTTTTTCACGTTTTAATTGATCCCACCAATATTTTAGAATTTTTCTTTTTTCATCATATAATTCTCTTATATGTAATATTTACTGTTTCATGAACATCATGATTTATGTAGTACGCCCAAACATAGATTTATTCACTCGACATATGACTCTTGACTCTAAAATATGCGACGAAAATAATGCAAGCAAAATTTTGAGTGACATTTTTTTCACGTTTTAATTGATCCCACCAATATTTTAGAATTTTTCTTTTTTCATCATATAATTCTCTTTATGTAATATTTACTGTTTCATGAACATCATGATTTATGTACTACGCCCAAACATAGATTTATTCACTCGACATATGACTCTTGACTCTAAAATATGCGACGAAAATAATGCAAGCAAAATTTTGAGTGACAATTTTTTCACCTTTTAATTGATCCCACCAATATTTTAGAATTTTTCTTTTTTCATCATATAATTCTCTTTATGTAATATTTACTGTTTCATGAACATGACGATTTATGTAGTACGCCCAAACATAGATTTATTCACTCGACATATGACTCTTGACTCTAAAATATGCGACGAAAATAATGCAAGCAAAATTTTGAGTGACAATTTTTTCACGTTTTAATTGATCCCACCAATATTTTAGAATTTTTCTTTTTTCATCATATAATTCTCTTTATGTAATATTTACTGTTTCATGAACATCATGATTTATGTAGTACGCCCAAACATCGATTTATTCACTCGACATATGACTCTTAACTCTAAAATATGCGACGAAAATAATGCAAGCAAAATTTTGAGTGACAATTTTTTCACGTTTTAATTGATCCCACCAATATTTTAGAATTTTTCTTTTTTCATCATATAATTCTCTTTATGTAATATTTACTGTTTCATGAACATCATGATTTATGTAGTACGCCCAAACATAGATTTATTCACTCGACATATGACTCTTGACTCTAAAATATGCGACGAAAATAATGCAAGCAAAATTTTGAGTGACAATTTTTTCACCTTTTAATTGATCCCACCAATATTTTAGAATTTTTCTTTTTTCATCATATAATTCTCTTTATGTAATATTTACTGTTTCATGAACATGACGATTTATGTAGTACGCCCAAACATAGATTTATTCACTCGACATATGACTCTTGACTCTAAAATATGCGACGAAAATAATGCAAGCAAAATTTTGAGTGACAATTTTTTCACCTTTTAATTGATCCCACCAATATTTTAGAATTTTTCTTTTTTCATCATATAATTCTCTTTATGTAATATTTACTGTTTCATGAACATGACGATTTATGTAGTACGCCCAAACATAGATTTATTCACTCGACATATGACTCTTGACTCTAAAATATGCGACGAAAATAATGCAAGCAAAATTTTGAGTGACAATTTTTTCACCTTTTAATTGATCCCACCAATATTTTAGAATTTTTCTTTTTTCATCATATAATTCTCTTATATGTAATATTTACTGTTTCATGAACATCATGATTTAGGCAATACGCCCAAACATTTATTCACTCACTTTAGAAATATTTTTTTTTATAATAACGCTTATAGTATTATAGTTTTTTTTTACTTTTTTTTTCAAACTTGTGTCAAATGGGACAAAAATATATTATTTCTCAAAAATTTAAGTACGTAATGAGGATTATAAAATTTAGTAATTCTAAATTATTTATTATTTTGAAATGATTTTTTTTTTCTTTCGCACGTGTGAAAATTTTTAATAAAAATAATTGAAATTGCTCGATTTGTGAATAGAGGGGTGCGTGTCCCGTTTAATTGTACAAGTTTTTTTTTTTTTTTTTTGCTACGTCATATACATATGAAATGTTAATTCGAGTGAAGAAAAGCGTTCCCATATGACGTACTGCATACATTATAATTTATACATACGAACAGCTTGTGCATAAACTTATTGGACTAGTATGAAACTTTATGCTAGAACTGGCTTGTGTCTTGCAGTGAGAACTAAACGAGAACGAGAAGGGTCAAAGGCGTTGCGTGTGTGCTTTACGATGTATATATATATATATATATATATATATATATATATATATACATCTTTGTACAAGTGAGTCTAGAGACCGAGCAAGACAAGTGAAGCGCTACCGGGAACATCCCCGAACTTCCGGCTTTGGTGGCGCCGGTCACACAACTATATAATACAAGGGCTCGAGGGTTCTTGGCTCTCATTTATGGCGATGCCAGAGGTCGACAAGGAAGTCAAGGGTCGTGCACCATTTCTTCATATATATATATATATATATATATATATATATATATATATATATATATATATATATACATATATATATATACCTCGTCGTTGTTCACGTCTTTCTACTCTTCATCGTCAAGGTTGCAGCTATTTGAGAGTCTGGCGTGAATATTACACAAATATTCACTTAATACAGATGTACCAATAGCGTAAGAATATGCAAATTGCACCAAGAATGTCAATTACTGACTTTATGCATCAAGAAAAATTCATCTGTTCGATGATAAAATAATATTTAATCGAAATTTCAAAAAAATAATTTTAATTGAATAAAATTTAATATGAACAATTGAATTATTAAATGCGCATATTAAATTTTTCCTCATTTGACAAAAAAAAAGTTATTTCAATCAATTGGTCAATTAATATGCTTAAATGATTTAATTATAATTATTAGTTGAATTATTTACAAAAGAGAATAAATATTAAAAATTATCATCAACTGTGAGAAAGAAATTGTATATTAATTTTTTTCTTCATTTATTGTCAAAGTTTATTGTCGCATAAAATTATTCTTAGTGCTTTTTTATGCGAATGCTGGCCCTCCCTATACTTCTGAGTTATCTAAATAGCTATATATATATATATATCGGTTTTTATATGGAATTTTCTTATCATGGTATCCTATTTTTCCTTCAACCATCTTGGCAACATGAGTGAGTGATTTTGCGTAACGTCGTATCGGATATCACGTTAAGGCTGTCTGGTATTACTCCTGCATGGTGAAAGCTCAGACGCCCTTTCCGCGAACCCCACAGGATACTTAGACGCAAGTTACGAAGAGCCTTTGGTAGTTTTGCCGCTGGTTGTGCAGACTTGAAGCTGTGGAAGGGCAGATTGCCCTTCCACAGCTTCAAGTCTCCGTATAGCAGCAACCTCCGACCCTTTTCTCGTCTCCCATTCTAGCATATATATATATATATATATATATATATATATATATATATATATATATATATATATATGCTAGAATGGGAGGGATACGTATATATATACGTACACGTAGGGGTTGAAGCTACTCGAGCATCAGCTTCAAAGCACTAAATACGAATGAGCCCTCCGTGCACTTTTGCACCTCTACTGGTCCATTTCATATGCGCACGAGACATTTCACGCTCATTTGGCCCTGACCATCTGAGATCTGATTAATATTTTTCAATAATTTTGTCGAGCCTTTGGTAATTTCCACTGGTTATGCAATCTGCCCTTCTACAGCTTCAAACTCCGCGGAGTCGTCACCTCTGACCCTTTTGTCCTTTCCCATTCTAGCATATATATATATATATGCTTGAATGGGAGGGATACGTATATATATATATGTACACTTGAGGGTTGAAGCTACTCGAGCATCAGCTTCAAAGCACTAAATACGAATGAGCCCTCCGTGCCCTTTTGCACCTCTACTGGTCCATTTCATATGCCCACGAGACATTTCACGCTCATTCAGCCCTGACCATCTGAGATCTGATTAATATTTTTCAATAATTTTGTCTCCCCTCTACAACAGATTTGGAATGGAAAAAAAATTGCATGAATTATTCGAGATAAAACTGACAGCCAATTTCTATTTAATTGATAATAATTTTAATTATATGATAAATTATATGAAGCCAATTTCGGGGAGGGGGGACTCTAAATTATATACTCTTTTATGTATGTACTTTTATGTATATATATATATATATTATTATATGTACATCCCTACCCCCACGACCTTAATCTTCAGGCTCCTTATCAACTTTCTTCTCCACCACCTTTCAACCCCTCACAATTACTCCCTTTGCTTTTGAGTCTCTGACGTGAAACAAAACAAAAATCTTAATTATTACCCTAACGAGTTTAAAGCTCGTGGGCAACGCGTGTATGGCCAGTTTTATGTTAAAATCCGCAGCTAATCCACCTGGCAAAAGGATAAAGAGAGAGCTGACTACTCGACGAATTATTAACTGCACGAGAGTCAGCAAAGAGAACAAAGATAAAAGGGCAGCAAGAAAGGGTGGAGGAGAGTAAAAAGGGAAAAAAAAGTTCATTCACCGGGGGGTGGAGGTGGGGGGGGGGGGTGCATATATGTCATATTATACGCAAAGTCCGTCCATTAATGTGATAATGAACTCGGCAAAAAGCCAAAATTACTAAATTACATAATTATCATTGAAATGAGAATTTTATCTCGAAAATTTTATTTGTGAGCTTTTTTTTTATTAATTTTTTTCATACGATTGAAAAATCAGCCGAATTTTTACCTCTGTGTGCAAAAAATTAATTAAAATTTCAATGCTCGTTCAACCGAACCAGCAGAATTACAATTAATCTTTTTTTGGGAAATATTTCTAATTCAATGGCAGTTGAAAAGACAGTTGAGGATTATTTTTTATGTTATGAGATTTATACGCGTTTGCTAGAAAAATTATTTTTATTCTATTTGTCTGCGATAATTCCTCAGCCATCCTCCCTCAAAGTCTCATCCTCTCTTATATATACTAGAATTTTGTAATGCACACACACACACACACACACATACCCCCACTCTCCCATTCTAGTATATATATATAGAGAGAGAGAGAGAGAGAGAGAGAGAGAGAGAGAGAGAGAGAGACAAAATATACATGTATATATATATATATACATGTATATTTTGTCTCTGAGTGTGTGTGCATATATACATGCACACACACTCAGAGACAAAATCACTCCACTGTTAGCAACTCGAGCAGGAATCAGATATACCTTTATTGTAGTTTACGTATGGAAATCAAGTGGATTCTCAAGTGCTCCAAGATTCTATTGTACTTTACATTGTGTACTGTAGTACAGCTCTATTGGATTGTATTGCAAAGCCCTAATGAATTTCCAGAATAATACAAAGAGAGCATCAATACAGACAAGTATTTTACTGAACGATCAATGACTTGGTTCGAGGAATGGAGAAATGAAAAGTGAAGTTATTTCTATCCAATAATTCAATGAGATCACGTGGTGCCCCTCAATGAAAAATATAAATACACATGGAAAATGTACAGAGAGAATCAAGTGGTTAAGGGTTGGTTAATGGAATTTTGCAATATCAATTGTATTTTTCATTGAAAAATCGAAGAATTTGCCATTAAATAACGCTTCATACAACCCATAAAAATGGGGAATTTTAGTATTCAAAAGCACTGGATGTTAAAAAAAAAAACGTTCGAAAGCAGAAATGAAAGATACTTTGGGTTACGTAAAATCAGCGAGAGCAGTTTGACAAAGAAATATTTTTCTATTAACGAATGAATTTACGAAAAATACGACATTTTGTCCAATATTTTAATTCCTTTTTCATTTCACGTCCCTCATTTCTCGTTTGCTCGAGATCATTGTGGGCTTTGGTGAGTCAAAACGTACTTAGTAAATTTCCAAAAAAAAATTTCACCTTTCATTTATTTATGTATTTTTACTTTCCTCGAATTGAATTTTTTTTACTGCATTAATGAGAAATTATTTTCCATAATGTAATGAGGATTTTAATATTGTTATGAAATGAATTATTTTTTATCAAATTATGATATTTCCAGCAAAAAAAAATTGATGAATTCAAGCTTGACCAATTTTAGAGAAGAGAAACTCGGCATGGTCACGAAATATTTGAATAATGAATAAAAATTTGTACTTTATCAAATAAATCATTTTCATTGTTCAATGAGCTCCGACTAAAGTTGTGCAATTTTCCAATTTCCATTTTATTTTTTCTGCAATGATTTAAAAAAATTATATTTATCTTGGATTTTTTTGTCACTTTTACTTACAATTACCAAAAAAAAAAAAAAAAATTATTCAAACTCCATTTGAAAAACTGTCGAAAATTTACGAGTTTCTCACAGCCAAGTGGCTTAAAGAATTTAAATTTCAATTGGGTCTTTTCATCGTCTGCCTCAATTATTCTCAATTTCTTCGTTCTACGTCGAGAAATTCGGAGTAAAAATATTTATCGTCTTCTGTGTGAAATTGTACGAGCACAAAATAATTTTGATTACGCAACATCCTCATGGAATTATATATTGTCTTTGAATTAACGTCAGAGCTTGTGTACCTTCAACAGCAGGCAATTACCCATATATATATATATATATATATATATATATATATATATACATATATATATACAAAGTGAGAGTATTCAATGTTCTCGCCAGCATTATATGACCGCTTATTGTATAAATTCGAAAAGGACCCTCGTCGTATCACCCGAGGCTCGCTCACGTTTACCTCTCATCGTCAGTCAGACCCTCGTGAAAAGCAACGGTGGAAAAAATAAAATGAAGAATTAAAATTTTACTCACTTCTCGCCGCAGAGATAGATAAAGAGAGAAAGAGACAAGCTGATGAGTGAAATTTAGTATAAGAGATTTGGAGAGAGGAAAATGTAAAGTTTGGCGAGCCGAGTTTGCTTGTGAACTCGATAAATTGTTTCTGACAGATTGGAATAATGCGGTCGTTACTGTCTGAGACAGAATAATGAATTTCATGCCTTGTGGATTAATTAACTGGCAAATAATAACAGGATCGATCGGTCAACCGGATATTGAAGAAAATAAATTTTTTATACAGGAGAAATCTGGAGAGAATTTCAAAACTTTTTTCCTATTTGCCAATTTCCGGTATGAGGAAATCACCCTTATTTTGAAAACAACGCGTTCACCCCTATAATATTGCCAATATGGCGGCTACAGCTTGCTGAAGTTAATTCTTGTCAATTTTAGAATTGTCACCACTGGTGGGATCAATTTTAACAGTGATTAAGGGCAATCGAAAAATCTTGAAAAATTTTGCGATGGTAATTTTCTCTCCATAGTGAAATGCAATAATAATCTACTCCAAATTGTAATCTGACCTATTCTTTTTTTTTTCGACTGCTATGTCCAATTAACCCCCCGAATCACCCTGAATAATTAAATCTTTATTAGCCATTAAAGTCAACGAAACGTGACACATTCCATTTTATTGGGATTCGATTTAATTGGACAGATAAAAATGATTAAATAATATATGAAGATTTATTCGAATGAATTTATAAAAAATTCCGAGGTGACACAGAAACAAGATTTCGAGACTGATAAAAATGTGGCTTATATTTTACGAAAAAATATTGAGAAATGCATCTTAACTTTTTTTTAAAATATTTTAAATTGAGCGAATAAATTTGGGCTCCAGTAAGCCTGATTTAAATAAATCATTTTGCTAAGTGATTTTTTTTTTTCATGAATGTAAATATTGAAATTCTTTTTTAAACAAATCGTAATATCATTCCCACATGTAGGAAATGCGATGCTCGCAAATACTCGCTGGTAAAATCCACATTTAAGTACATAAAGACCGAGAAGATATATATATATATAATTCGAGTAGCACACGATATCCCCAATAACTAACAGGAATATCCGATATATCTAGATTTTTTTTTTCTTTTTCACAAGCCCCTATACATCTCGATTTTCCGACTGCCATATAAATTTCTCTGTGCGAGCGAGCTGGTCTTTAAAATTTTCACAGGCACCGGCATATCCGAGTGTGACTGAATAAATAGGCAGACGAATCCGGATACGTGCATTTTCTCCACCCAACTACATCACGTTCGTTATATATATATATACATTATGTACTTTTGCAACATTGAGACTAGAAAAACTGCACATTTAGTTTTTTTGCATATATCGACATACACGTGTATATATATCATGAAAATCCGTATAAAAATAGTGTATAAATTATCCATATCTTTCCATCTGTGAATTCTCATCCACAGCTCTTTTATGTATTTCGTATCATTTTTTTTTTTTAACACTTCATCTCGCTTTTGCTTCTTCTTGTTATTTTTTCCACCTCACCAATCATAGGCGCAACATCATCGATATTTTATTCTTATTTATCCTACATTGCCCCAAGCATATATTTCGCTGTAAAAGCCTCTGCCAGAATTGCTCTGGCAAGCCTGTCAATGTACCGTGTAACCCTCGAGTCTCGAAAGAAAAAAAAAAAAAAACACAAGCACTCTTATTGTCGACCCCAAAACCCATTTTGCCCCCTAATACTCGCACAGCTCACAAAATCCTCTCATCCCTAAATAATATACATATATATATATACATATATGTCATGCACACAAATACACGTGCCAGACGAATGTCAAGAACCATAAATCGTATTTATAAAATGCATAAAGACAATTTAATATTATAAGGGCGTATCGAGTGTGCACAAGCACAGCTTATGTGCTTTTCTGACGTCACATCATCGATATACATATGTATTTGGAGGTTAAAAAACGAGTTTTCCACCACCATCGAAGAGATATTTAAAAATGTGGAAAATATAGTTACATAAAATATAAGAAATACGTTTTTTTTTTTTTTTTTTTTTTTGCAGAAGTTGGACAACTGTCCCATCTTCTTCTGTGTCCCAACTCTCCAGGAGTTATCCTACGTATATATATATATCAATATGCGTAAATGTATCTTATATTCTTGCTTAAAGTGGACGTTAAAGAAATTATTTTTTTACTCTCTCTCTCTCTCTCCGTGGTAAAAGGACAGAAAAATGTATAGAGTCAGTGTCTGTACACTCGTCATAAATGGGTTGGTTTGATATATAGCCAAAAAAATAAAAACGTTCGATTACTCTTCCCATGGAATACGATTTTTTTTTCATTCAATTTCCCCTCCTCGCTCCACCCCGAGATCATATAGTATGCAAAGGGTTTTGCCCATATGGGTATAAGCACGTGGGTTATACGTCGATATCCGGAGAATTTTCATCTCGTTCGTCGCGAATATTTATCGATCTCGTTGAGTGAAAAAAAAAAGAGGACCGATGAACGAAAGACCGACCGACGAGTTGGCCCATTACACGCGCCAGGACCAGCGTGAAATTCGTTCCAAGACCCATTGGGCGAAAAAAAACACGAAAAAAAAAAAAGCTTCGATCTTCGTTCGTTTACGCCTTTTTGGAAATATTTTTCACGATAAAAATTATCGTCATACTCTTCGTCTTTCCGTAAGTCCCATTTTTACTTATTCCCTCGTTGAATGCTCAAAAATTTTACTGCTAAATTGACAATTTACTAAAATCGTGATACTTGCCATGCTTTTTTTTATTCAAGAGAAAAAAATTTATATTAATCTTCGATGTGCTTTGATACAAAAATCTCTATCAATCTTTCTCACTGGACTTTACTCGTATTGTCATTATTATTATTTTTATTATTTCTCTCAAGATTGTAAAATATTCGTATGCGTTTTGCTATATCACTATTAGAAAAGAAGCAAACAGGGGAGGGAGTTTCGTGATATACGTGAGAAGCTTATATATGTTTTTTCATCTAATCCTCGGTAAACACTTTGCCAACTTTTTCCCCTCTATCATGGGGATACATATTATAATATCCAACGGTGAATACACTTTTACTGTATAAATATAGCCAGGCTTATATTCTCTCGTGTGCAAACAAAATATCATGGTAAAATCTCATTGTTCTGGTGTTCTATTTGGAAATCTGATTGCACTTGGTACGGTTGACCGCACATTCAACAATATATATATATATATATATATATATATATATATATATATATATATATATATATGTATATATATATATGTATATATGTATATATAAATATGTGTATATATATTCGTATATATATAAATGTATATATATATATATATGTATTTAGTATATCACGTGCTTAAAACCACCACATTCTATGCTCATAAATAGTGCATCAATAGTTGACAACTTTCTTGATAACGAAATCGTTGAAAAATCCGAAAAAATAATCGAAAAATTGTCAGAATATAATTTCTTTTATGTTTTTCAAACATATTTCTATCAAACAAAAAAAGACAAAAACGATTTAAAAATTGCATATCCAACACAAGATTTTTGTACATTTTTCCAGACTTTTAAATTCTGTCTGAGCTTTGGTTTTGCATAATTTTTTTTTTTTTTCTCATTATTAAATAGTGACTAGCCAAAAAAATCTATAAAAAAAAGTGTCTGCTTTTTGTAGCTGCAACAACCGTATAAAAAATTTGAGACCAAATTCCAATGGGTGTCTCCAAATTGACTGCCCTATCGATTTGGCCTCGAATACCCCATATATATATATAAATATTTCTCTTGTCATATAATCCTCGATGCACGCCACAGACCCTGACTATACAGACGTTTGCTCAAGCTCTCTCACCCTTCCCTTATATATATATATATATATATATATATATATATATATATATATATATATATTCGCGTCGGCTCAACGTACGTTCGGCAAATGTTTACAGCTATAATATGAGGCTAAGTTCGTGGCGTTGTGCATATATATCATGTGCGTCGCCTCGGATTTCTGCAGTGTGCAACGAGCCCTCAAGAGTGGTGAGAGAGTGGGAAACACGTGACATGCACATAGCAACGCCGTTACCTTGCGATCTTGATACATTTCTGCTTGTACTCGAAAAGCTTATTCGCAAGCTTCCACGCAAAGTTCGTCACTTTCAATACTGGCTGAAATTAATTTTAGTTCGGTTCTGAGCTCGAAAAAATTTCATCTTCGTTGTTAAAAAAATATAAAAGGAATAATAATAATAATAATATGTAGAATAATATTATAAAATTCCTACTCTAAAAAGTCGCCCTTCTACAAAAGGTTAACAGAAATCTAAATAAAAATATTGGAATTGCAAAATCTCAAATGTCTTGTCTTTTGTATAAATATCGCAGACAATGTCACATTTTTTTTTTTTTTAATTCTTGCTGTGATTAATCAGTGAGAAATTCCAAGTGTCTAATTCGATCAGTCTTGAGGCTCCGAATTTGACAATTGGATCGAGCAAATTATGTGTCATACATGACTTGGGCGAAATATCATTTTATTAGCGTGTTTTATTGTCCGTGTAATTACGAGTGTAAAAAGATCAAAAACGATGAAAAATTGGTGTGACAATAAAAATTCAAATGAAAAAAATCATTTGGGCAAATAATGTTGGAAATAAAAAACAAATTAGATCGAGAGATTTTTCTTTAGTATCTTCCGGTTTTCTGGCCTGTGTGACGTGAATAAAGTACAAAAAATAAATAGAGCTCAAGAATTTACGTGAATAAGATGTCAACCGAGAGCCTGAGCCCTTGCTCTCTCTGTCTCTCTCATACACTCACACACTTTTCTACATGTAAATCTTTGCAAGATCCGTTACAGTACTCACGAGTTTCGCACTTGGGGAGAAAAGCCTGGGATATGTAAAATATTCGAAAAAGAAGAACGAAGGGAAAGAAATGCGATAAAAAAGAAAACGATGCGGAGAGGGAGGATAAATAAAAGATGTGAAGTTTTCCCATGTAAAATGCTCGTGTAAAGCTGCGGAATGCTGTAACGACATTATTTATGTCACATATATTGTGCAATAAAATGAAAACTTTTTTTATTTAAAAAAAAATTCGTGCCAATGAAAACTGCTTCATGATTCGCTTATTAATTTCCTTTCGAAATAATATTTACCCAAACTTAGTTAGAACTATTAAAAAATAAATCAGACATATTGAAGGATAAATATCAAGTGAATAAATAATTATTTAAAAAATATTGAAACATAAATCATAATTTAATTATGAGGCCCAAAAAAATAATGATATTGAAAGGAAGACGAGACGTCGCCATTTTTCGAAATAATATTTAACCAAACTTGGGTAGAAGTATTAAAAAATAAATCAGAGATATTGAAGGATAAATATAAAGTGAATAAATAATTGTTTAAAAAATATTAAAACATAAATCATAATTTAATTATAAGGCCCAAAAAAATAATGATATTGAAAGTAACACGGGACGTCGTCATTTTTTATTATGATAGAGCTGCAAAAATGCAGCTGTCTGTTACCCGAGGGCTGCGCAAGTATAAGAGCGTTGAACTAAAAGAGACCCTTAAACTGCACATGCCACACGTAACTCGCACGTTATTCTCATCGTGCTTTTTCCCTCTATATATACATATGTACTCGTGTTCTCTTCAGAGTACCCTTTACCGCATCTCTTACCCTCTCTTCGTCCAACTCCGTAGAAGTAATATCGAAAAATCTTTAAAGATAAAGTTTTATTCTGTCGTCTGGCACTCGTCATCCCTTCAAAGTTTTACAAGGCCGCGCATTGTGATTGGCGAGAAAGGAGAGAGGAAGAGAGAACGAGAGAGAGAAGGAGAGAGAAAGAGAGAGAGAGAGGGAGAGACAAGGAGAAAATAGGAAAAAGCTCAATGGCATAACCGCATCTCCCAATACCGGAAGTTCCGTGCGTAACGATTCTCTATTCTCTTTCCACTTGAATTTCTCTCACCCTCTCTCAACCCCCCTCTCTCTCTCTTTCTCTCAGCTCATTCGTTTTCCGTCATATACAGGCTTTTCTCTCTCCAACCCTCCAACTTTAGTGCCTCGTCAAATATTGGCGTTCCGGCTGACCGCTGTTCGCTTTTCTCCCCATCTCCGTAGCCAATAACGCAAAACTCTCTTCGTTCACAAAGAACTCAATGTTTTATTTTGAAATGTTGAAGCTTTAGGGCCCCTGAAAAACATTGCAAGAGAGAGAGAGAGAGAGAGAGAGAGAGAGAGAGAGAGGGAGAGAAACGAAGAGGAAAAATGGATAAAGTGGCAGAGAGAAAAAAAGAGAGAGAGATAGAGGAAATAGTCGATTTTACGATCGAATGCTCATTCCACGATCGCTTTTCTCTCTCAACCCTCTCAAAACTCTCCTTTTTCCTCAGCTCACCCTTCTGTAAACTCATCTCATGCCCTTTTCTCGATGAATTCGAGGATAAAAGTCATCCAGGATCAAAGAGAATTTTTGCATTCCTCACTGTAACTAAATCTTTGCCATTTTCATCCCTCTATATCTGGACGATGAAAGGCAAATGGAAATTGAATTATTTCCAAACCGAGAGTGCAAACTCGGTGTTCACGATCACACGAATATATCAGACATTTTTATACAAGGGCGAGTCCTTTTTTTTTATTATTATTATTTAGATATTATTTGCAGCTTATAAGTTTTTTTTTTTTTTTTGGCCATCTAAATTGAGTAAAAGTGAGCATTATTTTATTTTTCATATACACATAAATCGATAAAGATAATCGCGATAGTTTGCCTGGGCCTGCCAATTTACAAATTGCGATTACTTTGTGTCTGAAGAAACGTAAAGTGATCTCAGACATCATAGGAATATAATTTAGTCACAGAGCACATACTAATATGCATATAAATTGTTGATTATGTCACCAACCCTTTCACTGAATGTTTACAAAAAAAAAAAAAAGAAAGGACATTTTTTATAATAATTTTTTGAACTTTTGAGATTTTTTTTTTTTTGGATTTCTGATTAGCAGGGGAAAAAAACATGGAAATTTTGATTCCAATTTTGAGTTTCGTGAAAATACAAGCTACTTGCTGGTATAACGAAACACATAAATAGCCAGCTGGAGGGAGGTCAAAGGTCTCACAAAATCCCAATAGATGTACGCGAAGAATTCGAATCCCCCAAAGAATCATCCATTGTTTCCGTCTGAACCTTCTGGGATCGGGAAAGTTGAGCTCTACCGTTGAAAATACTCTCTTGAGGGGAGAAAAAACTACTAAAAGATTTCACCATGGAATTCTCGAAATATATTCGATCCTTATTTATATTTTATTATTATTTCATGGTAGAAGATTCTAGACTCGTAAAATTGACACCCCATTTAATGCAAATTCCAATATCACAAATATATATTATCATGGCGTATCGCAGATTAAAAAAATCACGAATCCAGAAAAATGAATAAAAATCATATGCATAAATAAGACAAAAATTATTAATATCAAAAAAAAATTTCAATGAAATTCATTCGACTCGTTACTCAATTGTGACTCGTATTAATCGGATGGAATAATTATTATTTAATAAAAATTAATTGTTCAAAATGATTTTTAAATATTTTCGTCAATTGTTGTAAAATTTTACTCTCTCAGCTCTGATTTAGATGCACAACAAACAAAGCTTTTTCTTCAGAAGTTGGACAATTGTCCCATCTCCTTTTGTGTCCCAACTCTCCAGGAGTTATAACTATAAATTATCATGGCGTATCGCAGATTTAAAAAATCACGAATCCCAAAAAATGAATAAAAATCATATGCATAAATAAGACAAAAATTATTAATAAAAAACAAAGTTTCAATGAAATTCATTCGACTCGTTACTCAATTGTGACTCGTATTAATCGGTTGGAATAATTATTATTTAATAAAAATTAATTCTTCAAAATGATTTTAAAATATTTTCGTCAATTATTGTAAAATTTTACTCTCGCAGCTCTCTCTCTCTCTCTCTCTCTCTCTCAGCTCTGATTTAGATTCATAACAAACAAAGCTCTTTTCACGTTATCGGGTATTGAAAAAGTTGGTCATGACGATCGGATTCACATACTTTTTGTACATTCTGCAATGTCGTATATCTCGTATACGATATCGTTATTACGCGCTCGTAATTTCTCCCAGTTGATCTACTGCCGGATCGCTGAGTTCAACCTTCCGCCGGAAATTATAGCTGAAAGCTTGAAAACTCGATCACCGCCCCTACGGCGCCGATATAACGAAGTGCTTCGTTTGTTTTCCGTCCTGACTCGCACTTCCTGTTTCTCCTTCCAATTTCTCGTCTTCCCTCTTTCCCTCTCTCTCTCTCTCTCTCTCACTCTCTCTCTCTCTGGCATGGCCATATGCATCGTTCATGCAGATTGCGTAATAAATTGTAGAACTTTTTTCTCTCGCCTCGGATAACTGACAATGCAACACTTTATTGCAGCACGTTTTCTTGAAAAATTATTATAATTTCCACAGTCTGATTTTTGCAATATTTTATAATAAAAATGACAATTTTTTTCATTTTTCATCATTGAGAAAAAAATTCCATATGAATACAAAAAATTCCTCGAAAAATCTTCAAGTACGAGCACAACTTTTGTGTCAGACATCACAAGGTTTTATTTAAAACTCGGTAAGATATAAATATTTTTCCCTTTGTCCTTTTTTCCCCATTTCTATCACAGAGTCATTGTGTCGAGATATATGTATATTGAACTCTGTCAAAACTTTCATGACACCAAAAATATCTCTATTATATAGTTTGAACGATACATTTTTTCCAAGGGTACAAAAAAATTGTCGTATTCTGTCACTCGTTCGAGGTTACACAATCATCATCGTTTCTTTTCTTCGCTTAAATTGTTTCTATTTTATTTTTTTCGTCCATTTCCACCCCCCATTTTTTTTTTCTCACCCTCTCGGTCATTCGTCATCCCTCTCCACTCATGCATCCCCTCAATATTATCCCATCCTATCCCCTATTTTTGTACTGCTCTCTTCCGTCTCGCTATATACATATATAATAGATATATATATAATATGTAATATATATATATACAATATATATATTATATATATATATATTATATATCCTGTGTATTATATCACTATATAATGTCCTCTGACCAAATTTACGTGGCTTGAGTTGTGGCTCGTTTAATAATTTCGCGTGGTTAACCAGTCTCCCAGTTTGCTTGATATACGCGGAGAACATAACGATGTAGGAAGACAAAATGTGCGAGAGAGAGAGAGAGAGAGAGAGAGAGAGAGAAAAGAGAGTCCCGCAGACCGTGCAAATTCTGCCCGTATAAACCGTGACAAATCCTAGCACTTCATCCACGAGAGCCCAAGCCCTCCTCTCTTTCTCTCATTCTCACTTTATCTCTCATCCCTTTGGCATTTTCATCCCCTATATATATATATATATATATATAGAGAGAGAGAGAGAGAGAGAGAGAGAGAGAGAAGGAGGGAGGAGACTTTTATATATATATAGACACACCAACACAACCCTCCTTCTATATGTCTCACTTCCCGTTTGCTTTCCTTCCACGCATTGGCTCGACGGCGCGTGGATAATTTGCATTATTCTACCGTTCGCACTCCATCTCGCCTCTCACCCCCCCCCCCTGCCCCACCTCACATCGCCGTCTCTCGAGCTTTTGCCTCTCTGTACTGCATCAGATCGGTGCTTCAGCTTCTGTGTTGCTCCAGCCAAGCCGCGTGCGATTTAATTCTCTCGGTCCTGGTCCCTCGTCGACTCTACATATATACAGCCATGGCGATCTCCTCGCCATGGTTTTGCTTTTACTTCGTCGCTCATTCCTCTGTCCCTTCAACTCGAACTTCTCGTCCCATCTCTCGCGCCCTCTCTATCCACCGTTGTGATCAACGTGGAATTTTCACCCTCCTATATCTCGCCACCATCCGATGATACAACGTCCACTGTGCGTCATAATAATGGGCACTAACCACTGAAGCGTCGCGAGATATTGTGAAGCTTTCCAACATTGCTGTGTGTATTTTGTGTGATATATATATATATATATGTATATCATATATATATATATATATATATCACACAAAATCGTTGAACATATATATATATATATATCACACAAAATCGTTGAATATATATATATATATATATGAACGTGACTCGTAACTCTAATTAACCCGAGTATATGGTGAATTTCTCAATCGACCCCCAAGGGCTACTCTGCTATCTCCTGTCCATTTCTATGTACTCTATGGAAACTGCAAACTTTGTATTTTAACGAAGTCAAATCATCTTCACAACCATAGAAGTCATTAACTAAATCCCAAAGCTGCTCCCAAAGTGCTCTCAATACTATTCACAGTTATTCTTTCTGGGTGTAAAAAAAATTGAGAACATTCCAGTGGCCAAACAAAATCGGGTTTTGGAGATAAGGGATGAAATTGAAATTATTTTTTTTACTAAGAGATGCAAAGTTTTAAAATTAATTTTTCGATAAAATATTTTTCGCTTATTTATTTTAAATTTAATGTTTCATTTTTTTTTTTTAATTTAATATTTCATTTTTTTTTTTTTTTTTGTCGAATTTTCTTTGCTTCCCGATTTTCTCCGCATGAAATTATGTCTGATATTTATGCAACAGGAAATTACTCAGCGTTTGCATGAATGAATCGAAAAGATGTATGAAAAAATGAGTGAAGAATTTTTTGAGGTTTGTCATACGACAATTGTCGATATTCGCTCTACAATTTTATTCTTATTTTCGTTTTGCACCAGCCACGAGGCACACAACACAGGTTCAAACATATTTTCCTTTTGCTGAAAATAACCCAACGCAATTTCGCTCGTTTCGTCTATACCGTTATGTATATTTATATGGGGCATTCCAGGCCAAATCAACAGAGTTCACATCCTCGTCATTTTTATTTTATTTTTTTCTCTTTTAGTTTCTCATACAGCAATATTAAAAAATAATCAACACTATTTTGCCGATTTTAAAAAATCGTTGATCTCGAGCAAAACCATCGATTTTTTAATTAAGTCACAAAGTTGAGCTGAAGTTTTTTTTTTGTTTTGCGCTATACTGAATTGAAAGGATGAAAAGAAAGTTTTATGGTAACGTGTCTTGTCCATTGGGCCTGGAATGCCCCATATATGTACGCTAGAACGAAGGGAAGTAGTTTGTTCCTTGCGATTGTGGAGTACGCGAGACTATCAGCAGTAGAAACGGCATAGGAGCTATATATATATATATCAATATGTATATATATATATCATATACGTATATATGTATATATGTATATGTATATATATGTATATATGTATATATGTATATATATATATGTGTGTGTATATATATATATCATATACATGGGCTAGCATTGGATCGTGCTGAGCGCAATGGCACAATTCTCATCTTCTCGAGAGCGATATACAACTCGAGATCCAGCTCTGCAGTCTCAACCGGTACGTCAATTGGGACTTAACTCCCGTGGGAAAAATAAAAAATAAAAAGCAACACCAAAGACTAAAAACTAACGGAAAAGCAACTTCTCAAAGAACACGTACACACGCAGCAGTGTGAATTTTATTTCGAGTATGAATTTTTATGTAACCGACAATGGAAATTGGATGAAAATAGCTCACGAGAATACGAAAATGATCGAACGGTACGAAATAATATATAATAAAATATGTAGAAAGTGTGTGGAGAAAAATAACTCACATTACTTTAAATAAATATTAAAAAAAAAATGTTTGCCATCTTGTGAAAAATACTTTGAAACAAAATATACAGAGCTCAGGTACAGTTTATTTCCGGGAAGCATCTCACCTTAACTCGAGAGAGAATTTCGTCAGTTGTGGTAGTCATTCAAAGTATGGAGAAAAATAACTCACATCACGTTAAATAAATAAATAAATAAAATTTGCCAGTCAGTTCGTCAGTTGTGGTAGCCATTCAAAGTATGGAGAAAAATAACTCACATTACTTTAAATAAATATTTTAAAAAAAATTTGCCAGTCAGTTAGTCAATTCGTCAGTTATGGTAGTCATTCAAAGTATGGAGAAAAATAACTCACATCACTTTAAATAAATACTAAAAAAAAATTTGCCATCTTGTGAAAAATACTTTCAAACAAAATATACAGAGCTCAGGTACATTTTATTTCCGGGAAGCATCTCACCTTAACTTGAGAGAGAATTTCCTCAATTTTTGTAGTCATTCAAAGTATGGAGAAAAATAACTCACATCACTTTAAATAAATACTAAAAAAAAATTTGCCATCTTGTGAAAAATACTTTGAAACAAAATATACAGAGCATAGGTACAGTTTATTTCCGGGAAGCATCTCACCTTAACTCGAGAGAGAATTTCGTCAGTTGTGGTAGTGACTCAAAGTATGGAGAAAAATAACTCACATCACTTTAAATAAATATTTAAAAAAAAATGTTTGCCATCTTGTGAAAAATACTTTCAAACAAAATATACAGAGCTCAGGTACATTTTATTTCCGGGAAGCATCTCACCTTAACTTGAGAGAGAATTTCCTCAATTTTTGTAGTCATTCAAAGTATGGAGAAAAATAACTCACATCACTTTAAATAAATATTTTTAAAAAAATGTTTGCCATCTTGTGAAAAATACTTTGAAACAAAATATACAGAGCTCAGGTACATTTTATTTCCGGGAAGCATCTCACCTTAACTCGAGAGAGAATTTCCTCAGTTGTGGTAGTCATTCTTGTTTTATTTATAGATCGAAAAACGTTCGTTGGTGAAATAAGAAAAATCGAACTCTAATAACAAGACTGGAAGAAAAATACGTACAATTTTTTTTTTTTTTTTTTTTTCAAGTATATCCGGAAGCATTCAAACGGTGTGTAATTTAACCGTGTACAACGGAAATGCCACGTCATCGCGTAAATGTTTGGGTGTATGAAACGAGGAAGCTTTTCTTCGTCAAGACGAAAAAAATAGCATCATATATATATATATATATATATATGTATATATATATAAATATATAAATATATAAATATATATATATATATATATATATATATATATATTCTTACTGTGTAAAATTCTAGCAAGTCCAGCTCAATTGAAACATTTCCAGCTGTGCACCATTTCATCCCTCTCTTGCATCCTCTTTAAGGGCATTTCTCAAAGAATTCGATTTTTCTATATCGTAAAACGGGAATGGCAATCGATTGGGCTAGTTTTGAGTGAATGGGATCTCTCACTCGATTGTTCCATTTGCTTCGATTTTTTTGTTTCTTTTCGTTCTTTCTCCCCCATCCTCCATCCCCTCCCCCACCTCTCATTCAACTCTATTTCTCGATATCCTGCTGAAAATGGGACGAGTTTCACGCTCGTCCTTGTGAATTTTTCTCCGTCCCTTTTACTCGCTCTCGCTTCGCAGATACTTGGCAAAGTATTTGCTAGACTTGCGGAGCAGTGTGTGGCAAAACACACCCTGCTGCAGCATCAGAAACGATCGCATCTCGGGCTTTCGTCAGACGCGATTCCGATGCAATTTCACGTAATGGAGACTGTCAAGGGTTCCGCGCTGTAGAATATTTGTGTATACATACACTGCAGTGCTGGGGATACCTATAAGCCCTGCAATGATACTCTGTTCGTTTCGCCCTCTTCTCTAATCTATATATATATATATATATATACACATATATACATATATGTGTCTGTATATATATATATGTATGTACGTATGTATATATGTGTATGTATATGTATATGTATATATATATATAGATATATGTATTTATATATATGTATGTATGTATATATGTGTATGTATCTCCACTTGTTCCTTCACCCTCGAACGAGCAAGGTAATGAGCCACTCCGGTGAACCAAGTATTATGTACCCAATACGAGAAAATGGATTTAAAAAATGTCTGCATCTGGATCACTACAATCATGTAATTATTTAATAGTGCAATTGAATATTTTATCAAATTTTTTGGAATTTGGGGTAAAAATTGACATTTGTTAAATTTTTTTTTTTGCAAAAACTTTGGACAAAATTAAATTCAAAGTGAATTCCGGGGGTTAACTACGATATTTTTTTTTTTTTTTTTTTTACACGATGCAGTAGTTTAGGTAGATGACATTATTGTCACTTGCGAATTCTGCAGTCATCAGCGACGACAACTGAGAGATCGCGCAATTAAGTTGGAAAAAAAAAAAAAAAACCGCGGTTGACTTCCGGTATCTGGGAGAAAAGGGTACTGACGAACCTAATCGCGGTTGGGCGACGACAACGTCAATGACGAAAATCGCAAAAAAAAAAAAAACAACCCCGGCAAGCGAGCAAACAGAAAGGGAAGAATTTGAAAAAAAAAGCAAATAAAGTGAAGATATAGAAACGAAGGGAGAAAAGAAAACGGGTTAACCTCGAAAATCTCGTCGCCACTCGGCGTATTTTCTCGACTTTTACCATCATCCCTGTCTATTTTTCTGGTTTTTTTTTCTTCTACCAGCCATCGCCCCTTATACAAGGAATAAACACATAAAACAAAAAAGCCTTCAAAAACATGTTGCGAAAAAATAATTGAACTATTTTCCACAGTAATGTTGTTCCAAATAATTATTCATATGAATTTGTTTTTTTTTTTAAATTATTAATATTTTTTTTTGTTATTTATCAAAACTTTTCTGGCCTCTTTAATTTTCGTGATAATTATTAGAACAGGTCGAAGATTTAAACGAAATTTCAACCAGATCAATTTTATCCAAGCTGGTTGTGTTTTAATGTAAAACCCTGTGAATGTGGACAATTTAATTACGAATAAATAAAAATTGGGGATCGTTATTGTCGTCCTTGTGTGAAAAGCGAGGATACGAAGTCATTAGCGTAATTTTCCTCCCTCTATTCTCACGTTTAGTTTCTTTAGTCGAGCCATTTTGCTTCTTCTCGCGATTCTGTTGCTCAAATTTCCCCTTTTACTCTCACTCATCCCCATGTCACCTCTGACCCTGGGATAATCGTCACATCGTACATCCGCATGCTCCGTCTCTTTGGCTTTCCTTTGCTGCCCATATTTAACCGCCCCCCTCCCCTCACCCCCTGACTATAACTCATCACATACTAAATTCTTCTTTTTTTGTTTTTTTTTTTCCATTTTTCTTCTTATCGTCACTTTGTGTGTGCATAGCTGACCTCACCCCTAAATTTCGATGCTGAATTATCATTTGGCCTTGTCGTCTTTTCGTCCGGGCTTTTCTCATTATCCTCTGTCTCACCTTTTCTTTGTGAAATTTACCCGTGTCGTGCACTCTCCATTTTGTTCATTAACGCGTACACAAAGCTTTGAAGTTTATTCGGACTCCACGTACGATTGCTATTCTATGAAAATCCTTCAATACAGACTCTTGAAATTTTGATAATTGCAAAACTAAAAAAACGTGACCTATTTTTTTGTTTGATCTTTAACCTCGAAACAACCCACAAATTCTCCACCGTAAAATTGTAAAATTTTGTTAAATCTTGTAGAAAAAAAATGATTTGAAACAATTTCCACAGAGTTTTAACGAAAATTATTTGAGGTCAAATGAGAGTTAAAAATTGGCTAAATTACAATAATATTATAATTAAAATATAATTGACCCAAATTCATCGAAAATATTGAAAATCAAACCAAATCGATATAATTTTTTACGAAAATTTTCAATTTTCATGCCTGTCATGTACAGCGATGTTATGAGACAAAAAAATCAGACTGATGGGATAAATGTGTGACACCACTCGCTCTCTGCGAGTACAAAGTGTTCCAAAATCCCAGATAATTGTCATCATGTTGCCCTGTCGTCGTACATACCGCGAAACTTCCGGGGTGTCGGTTGGTGGATTTTTCACACTGAGAGTCACAGCAATGTGCATTACGTATGCAAACCGTATATCTCGTTTGTTAAGGATAATGTCCCGGGTATGGCTACTGGTATGTGCTAACAGTATGTACAGTATATATGCTTTCATCCTGGTTTTCCAACGCTCCAGTTTGCCAAGAGAGACAGGGTGTTGAAGAGAAAGGAGGAGGGGGAGAGGGAGAGGGAGAGGGAGAGGGAGAGGGAGAGGGAGAGGGAGAGAGAGAGAGAGAGAGAGAGAGAGAGAGAGAGAGAGAGAGAGAGAGAGAGAGAGAGAGAGAGAGAGAGAGAGAGAGAGAGAGAGAGAGAGAGAGAGAGAGAGAGAGAGAGAGAGAGAGAGAGAGAGGAGAGGAGAGACAGAGACAGAGGGGGAGAGGGAGAGAGA
>OY769904.1:5045340-5069235 GCA_963669185.1 Dyspetes luteomarginatus
GGTGATATATGGGGTAAAATGGACGTTGAGGCAAAGAACGTGTATGGATTGCTTATAGATGATAGAATTTTTTTGGATCGTTCGTGTATGAGAGCTCAGCAAGCATATCTACTTTAATATTCTGCTCCCTTCTCATATTGCAATCCAATTTCCAATGGAATACTACCATGTTCGTGTAATTTTGAAAAAAAAAAAACAACGAATTCCCAAAAGAATGATGTTGCTCGTATGTTCCATTCAATAGTCAAGCATGTACTTGATATTAAAATTCGATCTATTTTAAAAGTACTTTGAAGCCACAAAGTACCCCAAGGCCAAAAGGGTGCTGGGAATAATTTTCTTTTTTTTCATTATAATTTTGATCGTGGGATCTAAACCACATTGTGAAAATTATAACTCGCGATATTCTCACGAAGATCCCTGTGTGAGCTGCACTCTGGCTGATATTGCAAACGTGGTGATTGCTACGCGTATATATATATATATATATATATATATATATATATATATATATTCATCAATAGATGAGGATCTGTAGTCTGTAGTATAAGAAATCCCAAGGGATTGCACGAGGGAGAAATCGCAATCGGCAAGAACTCCCAGATGTTTGCCAAAAGCGTCGAGGCTCGTTCGTCGCCACAGGACTTGCACGATATATATTGAGCACAAGCACAATGACCGAGTGAGGAGGATAAGGATGGAACATTTGAACCACGTGTGCCTTGCGGTAAATGAATTAAATCGACCCCTAGTTTCTCTCTCTCTCTCTCTCTCTCTCTCTCTCTCTCTCTCTCGCTCTTTCTCGCTCTCTCTCTCGCTCTCTCATTTTCCGCTGTGTAAACCAAGAGAAGACCCCGGGGCCTTCCTCTCCGTATAGCCAGGAAGAGTCACGAGACTCTCCACCCTCTCGTCGTTCACGATATCCTGGAAGCAGCTCGGGTCGATCCAACGACACCCCCCAGAGGGACTCTCTGAGCGCAGAAATAATACACGCGGCAGTAAGTTTTCGATGGGGAGTCTTTTCTCTCTCTTTCTCTTTCTCTTTAGATCGAATTTTAGAATTTTACCGGCCTCGCACCGGTATCGGCTAAACAAACCAAGATTGCTCCAGTGCAAACGAAAAATCTTTATTCAATCTTCCGACTCTCCAGGGAAAAGAAAATTGATTCATTTGATAGTAATTTTTTTCTATACCACAAAAATGTTGTTCTTCAAAATTGAACTTGTATTATTCATTTTTTCAATTTTCAGAGCTCATAATTATCAACAATGGAGTTTAAATTAAAGATAGAATGGAACATAAATGTGACGAAAGAAAAAAATTAAAATTACTCATAGAATATACTTCGAACGATTTAACATAATTTGAAAACATAAAATTATTTTGCAATTGAGAAAAAAAAATATTTTTCAAATAACTCGATGCATATTATATAAAAAAAAAAAAATCATAATATTTATTCATATCATATGCAACAAAGTATGTAAAAATATGTTAAACGTGAATTTATATATTCTAAATATATAATTTATCGATTATAATTTTAATAAAAACTCGTTCAAGGGCTAATAGAATAATAAAAAAAAATCAATTTGCAGCTAAATTGATAAATGTTGCAAAGGGCATTACCGTACTCAGATGTATTAATTGGATTGCCCAACGATGACAATTTTACGCCGAGCGTGTGCGATAAAATTAATTTATTGCTAATTTCATTGTATTGCATGATCGTGTGGGGCTCGAGGGGGAAGAGAGGGGGAAGGTGGAAGAGTCTGCATAGCATTATCCGATCATCGAGAGAACGAGAGAAGAAATGGAATTGTGGAATAGCAATTCGACAAAATTGCGAAATTCAAACAGCGTTATTTTCCCTCATTATATATTGAAACTAATTCAATTATCTGGGAAAACTGGCATTATAATTTAATCGAGAAACGAATGAACGATATACACGCCCCATAAATGTGTATCGTTCGATATGAATCGTATATACACATATCACTATATCACATGAACTTATGATTTAAAAAAAAAAAAAAAAAAAAAAATGTGACTCAAATTTATGTCACGTATAAATTAACTAAAAATTTGATTTAAAAAAATGTGAATATCGTACATATATATGACGAATATGAATTATTGTCCATAAATTAGATGAGACATATGAAAATTATATAAATACTTGACATATATATATGCCAAAAATATTTGCCATCAATGTGTGACCATTTTGGCCAGAATAAGGGTCTAAAATAATAATGACTTATACAGTGATTCGATTGGCACGACTTTATAAATTCGTTAAAGTTTATCAGACAGTCTCGTGATCGGGCAAAAAATGGGAACAAACTGGCCCATAATTGTATTATTTTTCCTCTATCGGTAGATCGTATGAATAATTTATTTTTATTGAACATTGGATGGAATATGTGAATATCATATTTACACATGACGTGGATACAACTTTATTTTTTTATTTTTTTATTTTTTTTCAATGAAAATTGGATGAAAAAGTACGAGTACAAATTTGTCCGAGTGGTCTTGTCCGACCGGAAAAATATTGCATCGACTCATTTTTGTTTCATTCTCCGTGCAGTATCCGGTCGAGAAAATACGAGAATACAGTTTCATTTTTTTCGCTTGTACCATGAACTCTGTGAATGATTCCCTCAGGACGTGTAACGCATTTTTTAAATTATCGCAACGATGGAAAATATAAAAAAACATACCGAAGTATCTTTTACCGAGCAAATGGATAGACAACGAATAAAATTTTGTGTGGGGAGGTGAAAAAAAAAAATAAAATACTCCCAATAAAAGCTCTTTCACGTCAGAGGCCCTGCGGAGTCCGGAAAACATTGAAAATGGAAACTGTCACGTACATGTGTCATATATATATATATATATATATATGTATATACATATGCGCGAAAGATAGAAAGAGCGAGAGGAAGAGAATCCCATCAATGCGGTTATTTTATCTTTTCGAATATAGCTCTTTCGTGTATTGCCCGGGCATTAATTTCATCGAGTAACATTGCCACCAGTACGTAATTTGATTAACGCACCGATATGCTGTATATATATATATATATATATTCTACATGGATACCTGCGATATCGATCTATCGTATTAATTTACAAGTATCAATTTGTCCGTTCCGAGCCGAATGGCACACGAAATACGCTTGTCAACCCCCCCCCCCCCTCCTGCTCCTCCACCGCCCATTTCTCACCCCTTGCACTGCAGGGCTGTTCTCGACCCCTTTTTTTTTATTTCACTTTAACATTTTGCACCGATCGAGCTCAATTCCTTGTCGCTTCTGTGCCTGTCCGGGCCCAACTGCCACTGTGCATGAATTTCGATAAAGTTTATCAAAGTCCAAATATTTTATTCATATTTGAGCTTTAAGCTGAAGACTAAAAATTATTCGATTTCAAAAATATTTTTGGCAAAATGATATTTTGCATCTGTTCTCGTTTTGTTCTAATCGATCAACATCCTTTTACGTATAAAATAATTTTATATTTACCATGGATTATTTTATTTTAATTATATTTCACTTTGTGTTAAGAATATCATTGGAGAAATAATTTGTATAATTAAAATTATCGTGATGGGAGAAAAAAATTTAAAAAAGGTAGAGAGCGACGATTCTAACGATAGAAAAAATAAATAAATAATTGCAGCACGATGAGACTGCACAAGGAGATTGATTAGGGTGGTCGATATCTTAACGATTTTCTCATTCTTGACAATTCGGAAAATTTTGCCATTTTCTTGTACACCCCATCGTGTCACCTAAAGCACACGCTCTTACGAACGCCTCATTATCGTTCTCATCATTATTTGTCTTGAACGTCTTCTCGACTCTCGATCTCAGCATTGCCTCTGCGATATTTTTATCACGGTCACCATTATAATAAAGGCCTAGATATGTAAGAAGAATTGAGAAGGGACAGAAAAGTGATGGAGGGAAAAAAGGTAGAGAGTGAGTGAGAGAGAGAGAGAGAGAGAAAAAGTGTCATGGTGAGAAAAGTGTGAGAGAGAAGCCAAGAGGAGAAAGAAAAAGTCGAGTTTTCCGTTGAGACGGTATACGAGTTAATCAGGGACCGCCAGTGCCAGACATCTCGAGTTGGAGGTGGAGGAGAAGAAAAGCCCGAAAGAGGGAGGTAAAGAACGAAGCAAAAGCAGAGGAGGCTTTCATCGTGGCGAGGGATGTAAGAAAAAAAGAAGCGAGATAAAAGAGAGAACGAGAGAGAAAAGAAACTAGCAGAGAGACACACAGCACCAAGTTGAGGAGCGAATGAGAGAAAAGTCAAGATGGTGATACACGAATAGGGTTGAAAAAAAAAAAAACGGAAAGAGAGAGAGAGAGTTGAGACAGACGGAAAAGATGAAGAAGAGAAGAGTAAAAAAAAACAAGAAAAAAAAAATAACTCGTACAATGAGGAAGCAGGCTGTACAGCCTGAGGGAATGACTGCGGTTGAGGGTAGAATGGCGAGAAAAGAGAGAGGGATCCAAGGGAGGTAAGTTGATGTGAGTACGTAGGTTACTTATATAAGGAGACCGTGAACGTAGCCAAACAGAAATAAATAATAAAAACAAAAAAAAAGTCTCCGAGGCTACTGAACGCACCCCATTCACCTTTCAGTCTCTCGTATGTGCTTGAAAATAAAAACTTTTGAGTACCCTGATTACGTTTTTCTTTCTATTGGTCAATCGTGAAAACTTTTAGTTAGTTTAGTTTTAGTTTTAGTTGAAGAAAAAAAATAAAAATAGGGTCTCATGAAATTTAATGATAAATCACGCTTTTATATTTTAGTAAATTACGAAATAACGTATTTACAAGTGTCAAGTAGTTGAAAAGAAAAATTGAAATGTAAAGGGCTAACTCTACATTTTATTTTATGGTCTCGATCCTTTCAGACCGCATTTCTCCCCCCCCCCCTCTCTCTCTCTATCTTACACACAGACACACACACACTCTCTCTTACGTTCATTATACATTTTTCACTCTCTTTGAATAATAGACCGAAACACACAATTGTTTTATTCAGTTATCTTCAACCCGCCTCAATTTAGTCGAGGCTTTCTTTGTCTCTTTTTCTCTCTCTCTCTCTCTCTCTCTCTCCACCACCAAGCACGTCTAATCCATTAGTTCTTGGCGCGGCTTGTCCGACGATTTATTCGTCCAAAAAAGCCCAACGGTATAATTTACTTCAATTTTATTCCAGGAATAAGTAAGTTCGGGTAAACTCTATGCGACCACATTGGGAACTCGTCCCTCTGCGTGAATCAAAAATGGTCAATGGAATCGTTTCGAAAACTTGAAAAAATATTCTATATGCAATCCACCATTATATAATACGTCAATTCAATTTTAACATTGAAATTAACGATTCATGAGACTTTTCATTGATTCGAACAACCCTTAAAAAAAAAAAAACTTAATTCTTGCCTCCCCAATCTTTTCCTTTATTTCCTCGCTCACGAATACTTTCTACGTCAACTATTGAACAGCAAGTTGCTCGAAAAAATTAACCCCTAAAAATATCCAGCCATATTTTTGGTCATGCTTCAACCCCTCATACAATAATATACTTTAAGGGTGCGGAACGATAAATTTGTTGAAGAAAAATTCAGTCATCAAACCTAGCTTCCTGGCTCGACTATATTTACACACAATGTACCATTTACACGTAGAAAAGCTACACTGTACATATTTATTGTTCTCCCTCTGTAGAGGGTTGAAAAAAAATACTTTAAGGGTGTGGGACTGAAAAATTTTTTGAGGAAAAATTCATCAGTCATTAAACGCGACTTCTTGGCTCGGCAATATTTACACACAATGTACCATTTACACATAGAAAAGCTATACTGGACATATATATTGTTCTCCCTCTGCAGAGGGTTGAAAAAAAATACTTTGTCGAAGAATTTTTTGAGAAAAAATTCATCAGTCATTAAACCGGACTTCTTGGCTCGGCTATATTTACACACAATGTACCATTTACACATAGAAAAGCTATAATGTACATATATATTATTCTCCCGCTGTAGAGGGTTGAAAAAAATACTTTTTCGAAGAATTTTTTGAAGAAAAATTCAGTCATCAAACCTGGCTTCTTGGCTCGACTATATTTACACACAATGTACCATTTACACGTAGAAAAGCTACACTGTACATATTTATTGTTCTCCCTCTGTAGAGGGTTGAAAAAAAATACTTTAAGGGTGCGGGACTGAAAAATTTTTTGAGGAAAAATTCAATCATCAAACCTGACTTCTTGGCTCGACTATATTTACACACAATGTACCATTTACACGTAGAAAAACTATACCGTACATATATATTATTCTCCCGCTGTAGAGGGTTGAAAAAAATACTTTTTCGAAGAATGTTTGAAGAAAAATTCAGTCATCAAACCTGGCTTCTTGGCTCGACTATATTTACACACAATGTACCATTTACACGTAGAAAAGCTATACTGTACATATATATTGTTCTCCCTCTGTAGAGGGTTGAAAAAAAATACTTTAAGGGTGCGGGACTGAAAAATTTTTTGAGGAAAAATTCATCAGTCATTAAACCTGACTTCTTGGCTCGATTATATTCACACACAATGTACCATTTACACGTAGAAAAGCTACACTGAACAAATTCATTGTTCTCCCTCTGCAGAGGGTTGGAAATTCAACTCTCACAATCAGAGCATCTTGGGCCAGTAACTCTACCACTGATATACTCCACCCCGGAAGTTGTGACTCTGCAGTTTCTCTATAGCGAAAAGCTTCGCAATTCAGCATTCAAGCGTCCCAAGTTGCTACAGATGGAGTGGAGGGGACGGGAGAGGCGCGAGAGAACCCCTTGTCGTCACAATTTCAATTGACCCCCCGTCGACACGCCAGATGCGACTGTGGCGCGTGCCACGTCGAGATGAAAGATGATTCGAAAAGCCCTGTATATATATATTAATACACAGTAGTAAGGAGAGCAATGTAACAGCAGCAGAAGTACCCATAACCCATATATATATATATATATATATGGGTTATGGGTACTTCTGCTGCTGCTATATATATATATATACATACAGTGGTAGTAAAAACAGCAGAGGACCTCCCGGATAGTATCTATTGTTCCTCGTGGTTCACCCCGTCGGTTTTTCGGCGGTCTCTATCTCAATCTTCTCGCCCTATCTCTTTCTTCCTTTTTCTCTCTCTCTCTCTCGTTCTCTCTTTCGACCCCTTTGGTGCTGCAAATGTCCCGTTTATTTTGATTACCGCGCTACGCATAGCTCCGGCCTCCCTCGAACAGGTTCGAGATGAGCCGGACGAATCAAGTGCTTCGTTAGCACGAGAGAGGGGAGGCACGCGCACGCGCTTCAGTACTCATAACGCGCATTATTATTACGTGTAGAGGACATAAACCAGTGCATGCCGGATATTATATGGGTTATGATGAAAAGCCATAAAACTGTAGAGTTCATGGGCGACAATTATGGAAAATTATACGAGCACGTGGCATCTCGATTGTGTGAGAGAAAAAAAAAATATCAACGCCATTATTTTTAGTCACAAATAAATGAAAGGAGTGCCGAAAAAATGCGCGTTCTTCGCCAATATTTTTAAACCATCATCAAGATTTGTTGGTTTAATAATACACTGAGAAAAAAATATTGTTCAATCTACTAAATTGGCGTTCGCGGACTATCTAACGAATTTTTTCGTTGCCTTAAGAAAATTTTAGTTACCCCAATTATATTTTGGCTTGCTCCGACCATTCTAAAATATCAGTAGGCCAACTCAATCGAAAATATGGTTAGGACAATGAAAATTTTGGTAAACCAACGAAAAAATCGTTTGAACGTCCGCGAACGCCGTGAATTTAATTGATACAACAATATTTATATTTTTCAGTGGTACATTTTGAATTATTCGATTTCACAAAAATGACGTATTATTTTTGAGCATGTGAGATCGAGCACCACGTTCTCATTTTACAGCTAAATTAATAAAATCGCTAACGTAAAATCATTCAATTCCGGAAAATATTGACAAAACGATAATAATCAAATTTCTGCCGGCTCCATATTTTCCAAACTAAAAATATTACATGTGGAAAATTTTAACTCTGATAGAAATATTTTTAGCAACTTCCAACAATCCGGAGAGCGAACAAATATGAAAATTATCAATCACACGGATGGTTTAATTGATATCTCGATACAATTGCAACGTTAAACTCTCCTGTTCTATATATATATATATAAAAGATCCTCCACACTATTCGGCTGACATATCAGCAGAGCTGAGCAAAAATATACCAATGGAAGATTTTCATCTTTCTCATTTATTTATATCTTTGCGAATTTGTCTCTCTCGGGCTCTCGCATTCTTCGATAAATTACGGTCTGTTAAGTGAGAGATGGGAATAAAGAAGAAGGAGGCGAAGGAGACGAGTTTGTATAAAAAGAACTACTCGGTGAGATCGTGGCACGATGAGCCCTTTGCGCCTTGCCTATATTATATATATATAGAAATATACATATAGAAAAATATATATATAGAAATATATATATATATAGAAATATATATATATAGAAATATATATATATAGATATATTTATTATCCTTCTCTCTCTCTCTCTCTCTTGTTCACTGTTCACCCCATCTTTTTCCGGAGGATTTAAATTAAAAGTGTCTCTTCCTCCGTTATAATTTCAACTCCTTGGCCGAGCTGACTTCCGGACGACTTTTGCCGTACCAAAACCGCAAGTACAATAGCCCTATATAATATATACCAAATACTGTACAGTATCCAATGATATCTGAACTTATAAGGAAGTGCGAGGAGAGCAGATAGAAAAATTTCTCGAGTCTAGGCTGTTTGTAGTGAACTTTATAGGTATGCAATAAAGCAACTATATATATATATATAGTATATACCATATATATGTAGTATATAGTGTATATATAATATATGTATATACGCAGTATATGGTATATAATATATATATGTAGTATATAGTATATATATGTATATACGCAGTATATGGTATATAATATATATATGTAGTATATAGTATATATATGTATATAATATATATAAAGTCTCACCGCATTGAATTTCCACCTAGACGGGGAATCTCTTTTTGAACGCAAGACGAACTCGAGGCTCTATTTCGTGATGGTATGCAGGAACGAATGAGAGAAAAAAGGGACAGACAGAGAAACTTGGGAGCGATCAGAGCTCGAACATTGACCTTTTATTTGAGGGGATATTTCAGCCAATTTTATTCCACGATAAACAAAAAGTTTGCCGATGAACTACAAAAAAAAACAATAATTGGCAACCGTTGAAACTTTTATAATTGTCTGATGGGTTGTTAAATTAATTTCCACGAGTCTCAATCAAAACTCCTCAATTCCATGAGTCTCGACCTTTTATTATGGTGAATTGAATAAAATTTTATAAAATTTGTATTTTCGTTATAAATATACGTAGCATATAATGAGGCCATGACAAGACGCTCAAAGATTGTCGTTGATCAACCCGATTTGATCTGCATTTTTTTTTTTAATGAAAATACATCTTAAAAAATAAATCTCTGATTAAAAAAAAAAATTTAGATCCCGCATTTCTGAGCTATAATTTTTTTTTTTCTTTTACTGCCAATTTTATTCCACGATAAACAAAAAGTTTGCCGATGAACTACAAAAAAAAACAATAATTGGCAACTGTTGAAACTTTTATAATTGTCTGATGGGTTTTTAAATTAATTTCCACGAGTATCAATCAAAACTCCTCAATTCCATGAGTCTCGACCTTTTATTATGGTGAATTGAATAAAATTTTATAAAATTTGTATTTTCGTTATAAATATACGTAGCATATAATGAGGCCATGACAAGACGCTCAAAGATTGTCGTTGATCAACCCGATTTGATCTGCATTTTTTTTTTTAATGAAAATACATCTTAAAAAATAAATCTCTGATTAAAAAAAAAAATTTAGATCCCGCATTTCTGAGCTATAATTTTTTTTTTTCTTTTACTGCCAATTTTATTCCACGATAAACAAAAAGTTTGCCGATGAACTACAAAAAAAAACAATAATTGGCAACTGTTGAAACTTTTATAATTGTCTGATGGGTTGTTAAATTAATTTCCACGAGTATCAATCAAAACTCCTCAATTCCATGAGTCTCGACCTTTTATTATGGTGAATTGAATAAAATTTTATAAAATTTGTATTTTCGTTATAAATACACGTAGCATATAATGAGGCCATGACAAGACGCTCAAAGATTGTCGTTGATCAACCCCATTTGATCTGCATTTTTTTTTTAATGAACATACATCTTAAAAAATAAATCTCTGATTTAAAAAAAAAAATTATATTCTAAATTTCTGAGCTATAATTATTTTTTTTCTTTTACTGCCAAAAATATAATAGAGAATAGAATAATTTTATAAAATATGACAAAACGTGACACGAAAAAATGAATCTTTGGGGGAATAGATTTTTGCCATCAGTTTTTTTTTTTTTTGCTTTGCGCGTAATGTTGAAAAGAAAAGTCACGTTGAACGAAAAGGAAGTGAAAGAGGGAGACAAACGGAAATTGGAAGGAAAAAATATCCTGGAAATTTGCACACGGAGCCCTCGATCTGATACCAAATATATATATATATATATATATATATATATATATATATATATATATATATATATATAGGTAGCATGTAACGATCTACAATTACGTAAAGAAGCATCAAGCAACGATGAGAAAAGTTGGATGAATCGTAAGAGGAAATTAATGCTGCAAGATAACGACCCGGTGGGAAATATCTAATAAAGTTTCGGTGACCACAAAAGGCGCATAATAACGAGGCGAGGTGACGTAAGATAAGCATCAAAGACCGCAGGGAATTGAGCTTAACAGATGAATTAGTTGTGAACGAATATTGATGATCCACTAATAAGATTTACTCGACGAAAAGCGCTTCCAAGATTAAACGCTCAATGGAATCGCCATATATATCGCAATCGCTTCTCTTCTATTATATATATATATATATATAATAGAAGACTCAGAGAAGCGATTGCGTTGATCACAGTGAAATTTTCTGATGCAAAATGAGACGAAAGCCCACAGGAATATTCATTTCAGTATAGCTGGCTGACCTGACTATCTTTAGCAGATGACTGGAGTTTCCGATCTTTCCTGGTCGCTTGTCCTTCCCCCTGGAGCCCCTCACTACTTCCTACACCCTTCCTATATCCAGCTGATCTTTAAGACTTCCCAACCCTCTTCCTTGCCCGAGGTGGATCTTCGTCAATGATGGCGAAAGGGAATTTCTCTTGGTGAGAAAGAAAGAGAGAGAGAGAGAGAGAGAGAAAGAGAAAGAGAGAGAGAGAGAGAAAGAGAGAGAGAGAGAGAGAACAGGTCGCGAAAGGTCAGCAACGACAACGTGTAGCATCCGCTGAGATTAAATGGGGAGTTGAACGACACGGTCAAGGATTATCGTCGGGTCAAGTCGAGAAACAGATGCTACTACTATGGCCAATATACTCCAATGTATGCCAAAATGGCCAATATACTCCAATGTACACCAATATGGCCAATATACTCCAATATACGCCAAAATGGCCAATATACTCCAATATACGCCAATATAATCCAATATACGCCAATATAATCCAATATACGCCATTATGGCCAATACACTCCAATATACCCCAATACGACCAATACACGCCATTATGGCCAACACACTCCAATACGGCCAATACATTCCAGTATACGCCAATACCGCCAATATACGCCAATATGGCCAATATACGGCAATATAACCAATATACACCAACATACCCCAATATACGCCAATACTCCCATATATCCCAATATGGCCAATACACTTCAATATACGCCAATACGACCAATATACGCCATTATGGCTAATACACATCAATATACGCCAATACGAAAAATATACTCCATTATGCGCAAATATGGACAATACACTTTTTCTCGGTCTATATCTAACTATCATTTTTTAATAAATCGAAGCTCACATATCGCCCAGCTCGTAAATTAGCACGATATTTAAGGGTTTCCAATTTTTCCGCGTAGTAAATTCGTAGCGATCTTTCGAATATTGGGACTGGAGAGTCGATGACATTTTCGAGTTGTCTCGTTCTGTCTCTCGTCTCGTGCTCATATATCCAGTCCAACAGACACATACACACTCGATCTTCTTGTCTCTTATCTCTTATGTATACTTGAATTTTGCAGTGCACACACACACACACACACACACACACACAAATCCTTAGAGGGCTCGTCCCTCCGCTTCAAGATCGTTAGAGTCAAGAACAGAAGAGCAACGGACAGCCGATATCGAAGTTATCTTTTCGTCCCTCGTTCTCATTGCGTCCTTCTCTCGGCTGCTGCTGCTGCTGCTGCTTCTGCTGCTATTTTGCTGCTATTTTGCTGCGCTGTATCCTCACTATCGTGCTGGGATCTGACAACGCGAGGGAAGGGAAATACCGAAGGAGGTCCAACGTCAAGATTGTCAAGGCATCATCGCCATTCTACTATCGTTCGTTGGAGGCCACGAGAGGTTTATTCCCTCGAGGCTTTCCTCTTCTTTCTTCCCTGATCCTCCTCACTTTTTATATTTCTCCTGACCCGTTTCATGATCTTTATACCTTTTTTTTTCTTTTTTTTTTTTTCACTCAAATGCTGGCAAACATTTTTTTGTGATTTTCAAACAAAGCGATAAACACTTTTTTTAATCAATTTTTTTTAGCTTAATTCATTTTATTTTATTCAGGCAAATTTTAATTGTTGCGAATATAATAAATTCTTTAATCAATTTTTTTTAGCTTAATTCATTTTATTTTATTCAGGCAAATTTTAATTGTTGCGAATAAAATAAATTCTTTAATCAATTTTTTTTACCTAAATTTCATTTTATTTTATTCAGGCAAATTTTAATTGTTGAGAATAAAATAAATTCTGTAATCAATTTTTTTTACCTAAATTTCATTTTATTTTATTCAGGCAAATTTTAATTGTTGCGAATAAAATAAATTCTTTAATCAATTTTTTTTTTACCTAAATTTCATTTTATTGTATTCAGGCAAATTTTAATTGTTGCGAATATAATAAATTCTTTAATCAATTTTTTTTAGCTTAATTCATTTTATTTTATTCAGGCAAATTTTAATTGTTGCGAATAAAATAAATTCTTTAATCAATTTTTTTTAGCTTAATTCATTTTATTTTATTCAGGCAAATTTTAATTGTTGCGAATAAAATAAATTCTTTAATCAATTTTTTTTACCTAAATTTCATTTTATTTTATTCAGGCAAATTTTAATTGTTGAGAATAAAATAAATTCTTTAATCAATTTTTTTTTTTACCTAAATTAATTTTATTTTATTCAGGCAAATTTTAATTGTTGAGAATAAAATTAATTCTTTAATCAATTTTTTTTAGCTTAATTCATTTTATTTTATTCAGGTAAATTTTAATTGTTGCGAATAAAATAAATTCTTCAATCAATTTTTTTTATCTAAATTTCATTTTATTTTATTCAGGCAAATTTTAATTGTTGAGAATAAAATAAATTCTGTAATCAATTTTTTTTACCTAAATTTCATTTTATTTTATTCAGGCAAATTTTAATTGTTGAGAATAAAATAAATTCTGTAATCAATTTTTTTTACCTAAATTTCATTTTATTTTATTCAGGCAAATTTTAATTGTTGCGAATAAAATAAATTCTTTAATCAATTTTTTTTACCTAAATTTCATTTTATTTTATTCAGGCAAATTTTAATTGTTGAGAATAAAATAAATTCTGTAATCAATTTTTTTTACCTAAATTTCATTTTATTTTATTCAGGCAAATTTTAATTGTTGAGAATAAAATAAATTCTGTAATCAATTTTTTTTACCTAAATTTCATTTTATTTTATTCAGGCAAATTTTAATTGTTGCGAATAAAATAAATTCTTTAATCAATTTTTTTTAGCTTAATTCATTTTATTTTATTCAGGCAAATTTTAATTGTTGCGAATAAAATAAATTCTTTAATCAATTTTTTTTAGCTTAATTCATTTTATTTTATTCAGGCAAATTTTAATTGTTGCGAATAAAATAAATTCAAATGATAAACAACGTCCCGTTTCTCGTTGCCGTTTACGCAAATTTCATCAAGAGGGAGACATTACGTCAATTACTACGTGTGATTATGTGCGTCTATATTGTGCTATAGACAGCGTAACTGAGCGTTGAGCGCTCGAGAGCTTGAGCTTTTGTCAACCTTTGCTGGGGCACATGATGCACATGTACAACCATCACACAACTTTACACCCTACCCTGTATATATATATCGTCGATGCAGCATTGTATTATATATATTGCATTATATATATATATATATATATATATATATATATATATATATATATATATAATATGTGATGCTGCATCGACGAGTTTAACACGTTCTGCGCCCCGATGAACACTTAAAGCGTTTGCGCGTGTGCGAGGCTTACATTATGATGGCTGGCCAGTGTGAGTTTCAAAAGGGACCGCCAGGAAACGCTCAGGGGTAGTGAGTGAGGGTGTGAGAGAGGGTCAGAATTAATTTCCAGGTGCCAAAGTACTTGCAAGCGCAGTCGGGGCAATAGCGAACGCTCGTTATACCAGGAAAACGCCGTGAACGACCAATCTAGCCCCAAACCCAAACGTGTATATATACATATACATATATATATATATACACATATATATACATATATATACATATATATAAAATGATACAAGTGTGGCTGTACAATTTCATAATACTGTCCAATCTTCCAAAAGTTATATGTTCGTTGATTAAACGTCAATAATTAAAATTATTTATTGACGTCTTCATCAACAATTAAGAAATATTCATAGATTTTGAACATGAAATCTTACTTGATGATAAAGGAGAACCTATAAATAATAATCAATGAGACTAAAAATTTTACTCGATATTCCAGTAAATAATTTTATTTTTTTATCACGAAAAAATAAATTTGATTAAATGCGAAATTTTGTTGCCTCGTTAAGATGTGAAAACAAAATGGGCATTCAAGGTAATCGCAATTCTCCCATAAACTCAACTGTGGGTAAAAGTTGAAATTCGATTAATTAAACTCGCGCAACTTGAGCTCTCTGTGGCATGTTGAACTTTGGTAAACTAAATTCTGACAAATTAATTAACCTTCGGCAAGTAGATGCGATGAATTTACTTTCCACAAGAATCGCTAAAAATAGTACGACAGCTCTCAAAAGCACATCAGCGTATCGTGCAGCTAGTTCGTTCGATCCTCAATCTCAAAGGGTCAATCACGAGCCTGATGTCCGACGAAACGGAAAATTATTCCATTTACGTGTCTAGAATCTCATCAATTTTAGATAAAAATGTGACCTAAGGGCTGATCGAAGACCATCGAGGAACATTTTCATCAATCAATTGCTGTAACTTTTATCAGAATTTTAATATCCTTTGCTAGCTTATGACCCCTTCAAAGGCCACTCTTCTATTTCATTTGCCGCTATAAAACGATTTATAATTATTAATAATTAAAACATTTGGGCAAGTTAAAAAAAATTCTAGAGAAATTCGATTCGTGTTTTTGTCCCGTCTTTGTCGGCGTCCTAAATCTCCTGGAATGATTTTTATATATGCGATCATTCATTCGATCTATATATATAAAGGCCAAAAGTTTTCATATCTAATACAGCATTATATATATGTATATATATATATGTATATATATTGCTGGCCAAAAATGTTGATACGCTTACCAACACACTTTAATGCTGTATTAGATATCCAAACTTTTGGCCGGCAGTGTATAAGTCGTCATAAGGGTTTAATGCAATTCTATGCTATAATAAATATATAAATATATAAATATATATATATATTGCTGACGAAAAACGTTGATACGCTTGCCAACACACTTTAATGCTGTATTAGATATCCAAACTTTTGGCCGGCAGTGTATAAGTCGTCATTAGGGTTTAATGCAATTCTATAATATATATATATATATATATATATATATATATATATATATATACATATACATATAAGCCGCTTTGTACACATACCATACGCGGAGTTTGATCTCTGTTGCTCGTGTGAAATAAGCTCGGAGATCAATCTCAATTGCGTAATTAGTCACGATCTGTCAATGTCTATGGCTGCTCTCCTGAAGCCAATCGAATGTTCGACGAGGACACCGATATTGGGACACACGAACCAAACAAAATAACGAAACTTAAGCCATCAAATTTGTGAAATTGTCGCCTATAATGCTACGCTAATTTTAATTATCTGACGAGCTGCTATTTATAGCAGCTCTTGATAGCTCTTAATTGCTCTTGATTGCTTTTAATAGCAGTCAAGATAAAGCCAAACTCCCTCTCATCCCTTCAAACAGCTCATTGATACCACCCCAGTATTGATTTAAGGTCCTTGGATCGTATATTACGCTTATCAGTTCAGCATTATCACATTAAATGTAGATCTATATATATATATATATTGCTCTGTGTATATTATCCATATATATATATATATACATATAGTTATATATTGCTGGGGGTATATTATCCATATAGATATTATATTATATAATATCTATATGCACTTTATATACGACCTAGACCCTCTGTGTATGAATGGCCCTTTTGTGCTCAAATTTCCCAGAGTATCCTCGTAAAAATTTCTTCGTGGTGAATTATAATAACATCATTACCATTTTTACTACGACAATGATGAATATTTCATTCAAAAATACAGCACGAAAGTTCAATGGTTTTTCCACTCCATCTTGGATGATAGAAGAATTGATATATATATATATATATATATATATATATATATATATGTATATATATATACTGGTATTTCGGTTGCTGTTGAATTTATTTTTCAAGAGACAATTCAGTCAGTTTTCACGAACTTTTTAATCCTCGTTACGTTGTACTACGTTATTATATTTTTACGACGTGGCTGAATATTTTATCAGATAATAGAAAATATAAAATGGCAAATGATAGCTATCAAGTCTACTGACAGGATAATATAGGAGAATCGATATACATATCGATCCGGAAAATAGCGAATGAGAATGAAAACATTCAGAATAGAATTTCGATATCAGCAATACGTCAATTTTTGCTCGTAATATCTCTAGCTAAAAATTGAAAAGCTATTCATCGTTTCCCAATACATGAGTAATAATTTCACTATGATTAGGGTCAATGACGAGTTGATAGTTTTTTCAAAAAATCATTCACATTCCGAGAACGATATTGTCGCATTTTCATGATTTTTTTTTTACGCAATTTGGTAATCGAATAATGAAATAAGAACAAATAATTCGAAATTTGTGATAATTGATTCGAAGCTATTTCGAATTTTATCTCTCGCATTATTATCCCTCTGCGAGACTGAGTTCAAGTCGAGGGAGAAATTTTCATTTATATAGTTTTATCAGATACAATTTTATTATTTTAAATTTCATTGATGACAAAACGTCTTTAATTTGTAATTTTTCCAGAATTGCCATTTGCCATTTTTCCACACGATTATTCACGTTTAATTTCCAACTGAGGGAAAAATTATGAAAAAAAAAACGACGTTTGTGGAAAAAAGTTTGCCAAGGTCATAATGTATCATCGGCGATAAATTTTTCGGCGATAACCGGCGTCTTTTCGTTTTATATTATCACGATGACGATGCTAGATTTTTGTCTCCTCGTCATACACGAGGGTGGCTTTTTCGTGGTGACAAAATGAGCCTCTCTCGATTGTATTAAGAGAAGGGAGGGTGTCATCTCGGCCTCATCTCGATAACGTCGAAAAAAAAAAATTCCCTGAGGTCCATATTGTGAGCTACAGCAGAGCCTGCTGGATCAGACGGTATGGATATTGGGAGACGAGAGGAAAACGAGAAAATGAGAGCGTCAAGTCGTTTGTCAAGACTTCGAGACGCCCTCTGACGGCTAGGTATATATAGAGGGGTTGCTAAAACCGCGAAAATCTCTCTCTCTCTCTCTCTCTCTCTCTCCTTCTCTCTCTCCCTCTTTCTCTTTCTCTTGTACGTCACAATTCTCGAAACTACGTCGTTAACAATTTCTAATTGGAACACCCGACACTTATTTCGCTTACTCGTCTTCAGATACTGCACACACACACATATATATATATATATATATATACCACAAGAATGTGCATTAAGACCCTAAGATCTTTGTCTCGGTACCGATACACCCAAAAACTGCTTCGTGCGTTCTCATTTGCAAATTTGCATTTTCAACCCTCGTTTATTTCCATCTCCACGAAACGAGAATTCCAGCTCGCAAAATAACTGACAGCTACACGTCCCCGAGAATCCAATTATTATTATTATTATTATTGAAATTATGTCAAATATATTTATATATATATATATATATTATGTCGTTTCTCCGTCAGTTATTCCTCTTCATTTATTTACTTCTCTCGCTTCGATTCGCGACAAGAGCGCAGACGAATTTTAATTTTAGTGAAATGCCGCGTACGCTTCTCGCCTAAAATTGAGCTCGCAGACCCTTAAATAATTTCATCGACTCTTCCCGAGCTCGCGGAAAAAGGGTGAAAAGATTTTTCGACATAGAGAGAAATTAGAATATTGATGCATATCAAATTTATTATGGATGAAAATTCCACGTGCTCAGATATTATTATTATCGATTTATCATCGTCGACATTCAGCGAAAATCATTTTGAAAATTCTACAATTTCAAGACTTTGCCCGAATAATTTTTTAACTCTTCGCAAATGTAATTTAAATTCAACGACCGTTCGATGACAGCCAATTTACTCATATGGAAATAATAGTGTAATTTTGTTCATCCCTCATTTGTTCAACGAACAAAAATCAAATTAAATATAATTCAATAATTTTCCAGCCATTTTCATTACCTCGGAGCCAGTTTGGAGTTTCATGACATAAACTAAAAAAACTCCAAGTGCAGAGTGTCGAGCCATGAAAAGAGAGAGAGAGAGAAATTATGAAAAATTGCATAATAACATTTGACGATTTTTATAAAAACCTGCAAATTTTTCTGTATTTCCTGAGGCTTTTTTCCGGAAAAAATTCGCGTTCACTTAATTTCACGCGTCTGAGCCTCGTGCATGCGTCTGTCGATGGAGAATTAATAAAAAAAAAAAAGCATCAAACATCATAATTTAGCGATTTTTTTTTTTTTTTTTTTTTTTTTTTTCACTCAATTTTGTCTTCAAACATTTTCTCTTTTGCCGGTTGTGCCAGTTTTGTCGAAGCTCTTGTTACTTTGGGGCTCTTCTTCACCCTGGCACTCGACAACTTTTTCACTACCTCGCCACTTGTGAGACCAAGCGCAGGATCCTGCAAACGACATCGATGACTCCGTGCCACTGGAAACTCGCGACTTCCTCAACGACCGCGCATATACGACCCTTAAAACTTTGAGTTCGAGAATCTCCACACACTACTCGTACACACGAAACTGTTACCTCCAGTTTTCTCTCTTTCTCATTCTCATCTTTCACTTTTTACCACGTACTTTTGCCCTCTTCTCTTTCTTCCCACTTGCCATTTCTTCGCAATAGTGATATCTCTTTGTCTCTCTCACCCTTTTGTGCCGACACTGCCCCCCCCCGCCCCTCTCTCTCTCTGTTATACACTCTATCAGCACAAGTTTTTCTATAATATTAACTCACAAGATCTTTGTTGAAAGTCAATCGAGAGTATCGTGTATAAAACTGATTTGGACGTGTTACTGGCTCCATCCACAAAAAAGTAGTGGATAAAATTGCTCGTAGTTCATGGTCAACTAAATTAGTTTGACTTTTATTCGCGAGTATTAGGCTATTAAAAATATTTTTATTAACTAGATTCTAATTCGTTGTCAGATTAATTTTGGCGATTACAAGAAATTGTGAGTCAAATTATGTGAGAAAATAAATCATTATTAATATTTTTTTCTACTTCAACGAATGTTCGACGAGGACACCGGTAATGGGACACACGAAACAAACAAAATAACAGAACTTGGGCCATCAAATTTGTGAAATTGTCGCCTATAGTGAAATCTATGCTAATTTTAGTGATCTGGAGAGCTGCTCTTTATAGTAGCTCTTAATTGCTCTTGATTGCTCTTGATTGCTCTTGATTGCTCTTGATTGCTCTTGATTGCTCTTGATTGCTTTTAATAGCAGTCAAGATAAAGCCAAACTCCCTCTCATCCCTTCGAGCAGCTCATTGATACCACCCCAGTATTGATTTAAGGTCCTTGGATCGTATATTACGCTTATCAGTACAGCATTATCCCATTAAATGTATAGCTAAATTATTTTCACTTTTATTCGCGAGTATTAGGCTGATAAAAATAATTTTATTAACTAGATTCAAATTTGTTGTCAGATTAACTGTGGCCATTATAAAAAATTGTGAGTGAAATTATATGAGAAAATAAATCATTATTTATATTTTTTTCTACTTCAACTAAAAATACTTTTTCAATATCCACCCCCACTTTAATTTGAAGTAATTTTCAAATAAGTTTTTTTCGAAAACTACAAAACTACTTTTAACTATTATAGATTCGACCTAGTGAACGACCTTAAGTTATACGAACGATTAAGGAGTATGATAAATCGGCAAGGATTTCAATTCTTGCCAATGATAATGTTTAGCCAACGGAAGAACTCGCCTGGCTGCTTCTACAGAGCCTGGCATTGTGATATATAAAGGGATGCAAAACACGAGCGAAAAGCCACCCCCCATCGAGAGATTGTGAGAGGAAGAGCAAGCGTTAGAAATGTTCCAGCATGGCGCCAAACCCTATTTTACCCAAGGGAAATGGTCGGGGCAAAATCACCCTCTTCAAAAATTGTCGAAATTGAATGCAAACACGCGGACCCTGCCAAAAAATTTTTTCACGCATCTTCCTAGTGTGTGTTTTTGTACGTCTGTGCGTCTGTGTGCACAAACCAGTTTGAAGGGACCCTCGACGAGGATGCCATCATCGAGGACAATTCCTGTTTGGCCAGTTCTTCCTACCCCATTCATCCCTCCATTTTCGTCTACAATTCTAATATCTCTTCCACTCTACGATACATCGACTGCTATTCGTATGGTCCCTCGAGTTTCCTCAAAGATTCAGAGGGAGTGAGAGAAGCAAATAAGAAAATAGCGCAAAGGGTTCTTCTGGCCAAGGAATCCAAGTGTCAAGAAAATCGTTCATGGTACTTTCAAGTCGACAGGAGGGTGTCCATTGAAATAATTATTTTTCGAAAGGTGTAATGTTGAGTGAGAGGTCCACATGCATTGACAAAATCGAGGAGAGAGAGAGAGGGATATTGAGTGAAAAGAAGCCTCAGGGGTTGTTTGAATGGTGGAGGAGCTCTTTCGATTTGTGCATTTCCATCAGTATTGCGAAGCTTTACATTTCGCGAGTATACTTGTGACTCACCCTCGTGGCACTTGATAGGTCCAGAGCAATAACGTGAGAAGGGGGGGAGACAGAGAGAGCGAAAGGGGGGGGGGGGGAGAGCGAGAGAGAGAGAGAGAGAGAGAGAAGTAACGGAGCGCACCAAGTCTCGTTATTAATTTACACCGAGGAGAGAATTGCTTTCTCTCCACAGGGGCATAACCCAACCATGGTGAGAGGAAACGACGATAGAGCCAAATATACAGTATGCAGAGTGGATCGAGAAAGTGTACGCAATTATGCTTGCGCGTTCTTCTTCCCTTCTGCTTCTTGCTCATGCTAATATTATGCGCTATGGTGGCTTCTTCGTGTTTCAGCACTGTGAAACCGAGCAGCTTGATTCAAAGTACAAATTTCTATACAACAAAAACACCGCGATGTCGAACAGATGAATGAAAGGGGGAGGTAAATTGATAACTTTCATTACTTTGACGGCGAACTTTTTTTTTGGGTTACGAGAAATAGCTGGAGAAATTGTATTCAAGTTGTATATAGAGATTGAACTTTGTAGCGAATTTTTTAGGGTTTTTTTTTTTGCTAAATTCGAAGGACTTTGAAATAAATAACTCAATATTTTGAGTAAAATTCCTTTTTATGCCTGTGGACTTGCCTCATGAAATTTCTAGGCACACGAGACCAGGTGAAAAATTTCTTGCACAATTTCATACGCATAAATATTTATTATAACATTCCGCTGACCCCCATGACCCTCACAAAATGACTAGAGAAAAAATCTTATTTCCCACATGAATAATCGTTTATTTTTAGACGATATCTACACAAATTCAATTAAATTGTATGTATACATAATTATCCGTACTATACCTTGAAAGGTGTACCTGGGGTGTATACCTTTTAAGGTATATACCCCTTATTTACCTTATTTTTTATATATACCTATATATTTATATATACCTTTCATATACCTTATTTTAAGGTATACACCCCTTAAACGGATATAAAAGCACACGAGGACAGGGATAAACTCTATCGCGAAATTTCTAGGGACACAAAACAAGTTAAAAAATGTTTAACTCAAAAAAATGTCTATAAAAAAAATCTTATTTTCCAGATAAATGAGGGTTTGTTTTTCTAGATGATATCTACACAAATCCAATGAAATTATATATGCATACATTAGTATGAAAGGTATAAACTCTGTCACAAAAAAATCCTAGGGACACAAAACAAGTTAAAAAATGTTTAGCACAAAAAAATGTCTAGAAAAAAATTCTTATTTTCCAGATAAATGAGGGTTTGTTTTTCTAGATGATATATAGACAAATCCAATGAAATTATATGTGTATATGTATGAAAGGTATACACCCCACATTCGCTATAGCCCCACATGCGTATAAAAACACACGAGGACAGGGTTAAACTTTACCCTCGATACTTTGACTTCTCTCTATCTCTCTCGGTTCTTCTCGTCAACACTTTGCCAAAGCTTAGCCCAGGCTCAGCCGGTTTGCCAAAAGTGGCGCCGGCCATTACGTATTCAATGTCCATTAGGGTTGGATCCGTTTCAAGCTCAACCAGCCGGTCTATAAGCAGCAGCAGAAGCAGCAGCAGTACCAAGTGGCATGTATCAGAGAGTCTGTATAATGCACACACGTGCTATCTGCTCACGAGCGCCTGGCACAGTAGTGCGCTCGCATAATACATATGTATATGACGGCCAAGCACTTGCCCCAAAATGAGAGAACGAGTCTGTGCGGACTCGTCGAAACGTTCGACGAATATATTAACAATATAGCGTGTACAGAAACAAGAGAGAGAGGGGGCGAGAGCGGGGGGGGGGGGGTGAGGGGTGGTGGGAGAGCGGATTAGAAGACAGTGGGGCAGGGTTGAACAGAGAAAGAGAGAGTAAAAGAGAAATGTACATGTAAGAGGGAGAGAGGGAGAGAGGGAGAGAGAGAGAGAGAGAGAGAGAGAGAGAGAGAGAGAGAGAGAGAGAGAGAGAGAGAGAGAGAGAGAGAGAGAGAGAGAGAGAGAGAGAGAGAGAGAGAGAGAGAGAGAGAGAGAGAGAGAGAGAGAGAGAGAGAGAGAGAGAGAGAGAGAGAGAGAGAGAGAGAGAGAGAGAGAGAGAGAGAGAGAGAGAGAGAGAGAGAGAGAGAGAGCGGATTAGAAGACAGTAGGGCAGAGTTGAACAGAGAAAGGGAGAGTAAAAGAGAAATGTACATGTATATATGCGTATAAAAGAGCGTTTTCCTCGCGATCCACCCGAGGAATTACTATTAATGAAACAAGAGAACAATGAATAATAAATACTATGGCTCTCTCTTTCTCTCTCTCTCTCTCTCCC
>OY769904.1:5069435-5181935 GCA_963669185.1 Dyspetes luteomarginatus
CCCCTCTCTCTTTCTCTCTCTCTCTCTCCCCTCTCTCTTTCTCTCTCTCTCTCTCTCTTTCTCTTTCTCTCTCTCTCTTTCCCCTCTCTCTTTCTCTCTCTTTCTCTCTCTCTCTCACTCTCTCTCTCTCTCTCTCTCTTGGCTTAATAAAATTCACCCCAGCAAACTCTCGCGAACGAGAGAGGGACGCAACGACTTAATTCCGGCACGCCAGTAATTATAGAGAGGGCGAGTCAGCGATATGATCAATCTATTCATTACACGGTTCATTTAATTCAATGTTTTTTTTTTTTTTCCTTTCCTCCATCTTATGCGCGAGTAGAATTTATGTCGATGAAAAAATTTCGGGGGATTAAGTGATAATTTTTTTTTTCCACCTTGATATTAATAAAAAAAAAAAATTTAAGAATTTTTATAAAGAAGAAAATCGATTTATGTTTTTTTTTATTCGAGTCATAAATTGTGAAAAAGTACATTTGGCGAAACGAGGGGACATTTATAGTAGATATATCGTCATCCCCCAACCCTCTCGCTGTTTTTTTTTTTTTTTTCCGAAAAATTATTTCTTTCGGTACTGCGCGCTCGTTTCTCTCGTCATTCATTCTCGATTTTGTCGCTGTCGCCTATTTTTTTTTTTTTTTTTTTTTCATGCTTCAACAAAAATTGACCTCCCTCTGACTCGGAGCTTCACGTCACTCGCAAATAAGAAAATCACCCAAGCCTGAGACCCTATAGTGACGCGTTATGCACGAACTATGATCACACAAGGATGATGATCCTTTTCGTCTCTCTCGCTCCCACTTTTATCACGGTCATTATTCTTATGGTGGAGGAAAAAAAAAAAAAAAAACTACCCCATATATATAACTGGATGAAATCTCATTCACCCTCCTCGGCGAGTTTTCTCCCATAAGGGCTGACTAGTCAAAGGCCATGCAGATTTTTCTACAGAATAATAAAGTACAGATGTGTGCCTGACCTCATACTGACGAATTATTATTGTTATTATTATTATTATTATTATTATTATTATTATTATTATATTCATTGGACTCTTTAATTGAATTGAGAGAGATAAATACGTAAATACACATGCACGAAATTTATTGTTACAGTATAACCTCCCCCGATATTATGGCCACCAAAATAGGGTAGAATGCTCGCTGATAATTTTAAACGTCGAGAGAGAATATCAATACTCAACCTCAGGGCATTAATTATCCAGAATGAAACAAGAGTGATGCAATATGATTTTATAAAATGTAATATATAGTCGTTTAAATCTTTGTATTCGCTGTATCGATATCGGACTACGATCGGTCGAATGGGACCAAATTCATTATCAGAAATTTAATTAGCAGTGGAGAAAAATGGCACCTCTCAATTGCATCGCGTTAAATCCAGTCTCTTTAAATTATTATATCACTGAACTTCGCTGTGATCGCAACTTAAAAAAACCTGAGCGTTATCGAATTTTGTCACAGATCTGTCTTTTCGTTATTTTATAATTCCGAAATACTCGAGGAAGAGAGAAACTGCGGTTAAAAATTGTAATATATACTTCGTGCAAGACACAGAATGTTAAAATGAAAAATAAAACCAATTAAAAATATTTTCAACTCTTTTCAATTAATTAATTAGTATTTATCGATGTCCCAATTATGTCAATTAAAATTTTACTGATAATGCATTTAATACTTTGGCTATTAACGAGACACACATTCTCTTCACCTTTTCTTATCACGAAATATTTATCAGAAGGATTATTACTTTATTATTTATTATTATATTATATATTTATTATTAAACTATATTGTAATTTTTTCAAAACAAAAATAAAATGACTCTTTTCTTACGAAAAAAAAAAAAAAAACCATTGGATATTATCGCATATTATCGTCATACAAAAATAATTTTCGTGTTTAAAAACCAAAAACCATTTTTCATTATTTCTACATGACTGAAAATTTCGTTATCAAATTTTGATATAACGAAATTTCTTGCATCTTGAGGGTTTGTCACTTTGGTTTGATTACCAGCAAGCAAGATGAAAAATCCTAGAGAGGATTTTTTATTGTTTCATGAAAATCATGAAAAGCCTGCCTGATTTGTTTCATATGAATCGGTTGGATGGCCAAGAGAGAGCGGAGAGCGAGAGAGAGAGAGAGAGAAAGAGAGAGAACGTGGAGGTTCTCGGTGTGGCTGGGCTCGTGTCGTTAGCAGGCTAATTGAAATCCAATCAACGGGATTAATCGCTTAACATGCCGTGACCACCTATATACCAATATATATAGCACACTATACTCGCCTGGTGGACGATCAACGAAGCTGGCTGGTGTTGGTTTATATATACAGATCTACATATAGAGGGATGCTTCTGTATTGGGAATTGCCAGAGCTATTTAGGTATTTAACGGGCAACACCCCATACACACACACACACAAACACTCAATACGGATGGTTGCGCCGCGGGGCGTTAACCCACGGCTATATTTTACATTTGGTTCCGTTACGTGCCGGCTGCAGACGTTTCGCGATCCTAGTAGATTCGAGGTTGTGTGTGACCACGTCTCTCTTGCCCTAAACGCCCCTAGCGATCCTCTCTTGTTGTCTGTCCCATTGACTTTCTCTCCTCTCCCCTCGACACCCCCCACCACCTCGCCCTTCCCGCTCAACGACATCTTTGCGTTTTTCCAGCATCAATGTTCCCGGATCTCTCCGCGTAATCCAGCCTCTGGAGCTTCCAACTTTTGGTGGATAGAAATGCTCCAAGACAGAGATATACTCCTTAGGGATATGTGCCAGATAAATAAGAGACGCTGGGAGTAAAAAAAAAGTATATATATATATATATATATATTGATCCCTCAGGCTTTCGAGAAAGATGGGAGGATAACCGGAAGTGGAGAGTGGACGTAGTTCATATGATATTACGGTTAATACAGAGCTGTTCGAAAAGATTGGGGCCTTTGCAAGATTCTTCAGTTTCTGTAGTGTTTGATACGCGCGAATCTCTACACTTTTATTTCCGCCGGAGATTCGGAGCGGTCCGAACGGGTATGGAATATAACGTAGAGGATCTCGGGTAAGCCTGCGGGGATGCTTTTTTGTGCGGTGAAATTCTCGTGTTCTCTGAAAACTTGAAATCCGCATCGTATTTGATGAAGACATGGAAGCAAATCTGCCCCGAGTCATTCGACAACCGGTCTGTTCTTCTTTATCAACCGGGCGCTCGTTAATTACTGACGCTTCCGCCAGGGGCGCTCGGGATGGTCCGTGTTTTCCTACATCCGAATCGTAGTAGGTGCCGTTGGTGGCCACCATCAAGGGCCAAGGGCTGCTGACACCACGTCAGTAACTAAAGAGTCTCTCGTGAGCGGAGAAGGAATAGACCTTGAATCGGATAATACTGGGAAACGTTCTTATATATTGCCCGGAACAATGGTAGCTTCAAATATAAAATGCGGTTAGCCCGTGTTCTCTTTAAGTTGAAATTCGTATCGCATTTGTTGAAGACATGGAAGCAAATCTGCCCCGAGTCATTCGACAACCGGTCTGTTCTTCTTTATCAACCGGGCGCTCGTTAATTACTGACGCTTCCGCCAGGGGCGCTCGGGATGGTCCGTGTTTTCCTACATGCGAATCGTAGTAGGTGCCCTTGGTGGCCACCACCAAGGGCCAAGGGCTACTGACACCACGTCAGTAACTAAAGAGTCTCTCGTGAGCGGAGAAGGAATAGACCCTGAATCGGATAATACTGGGAAACGTTCTTATATATTGCCCGGAACAATCGTAGCTTCAAATATAAAATGCGGTTAGCCCGTGTTCTCTTTAACTTGAAATTCGTATCGCATTTGTTGAAGACATGGAAGCAAATCTGCCCCGAGTCATTCGACAACCGGTTTGTTATTTTTTTTATCAACCGGGCTCTCGTTTGGCTCGTTTGGTAGCTTTAAATATACAAGTTAGTTAGCAATCCATCTGCTTTAAAGCACAAAATGGTTTATACATCGCGCCTTGGGTCGTCGAATCAACGATACATAGTAACCAGCAGTCTGCTGATTTCACATCGAACATAAATTTATCCATTAATCTCAATGGCAAGGCATTCTTCAATTCCCATAAGTTCAAACAATAATTCCCATAATAATAAGCTCTTATAAGCCTGCTATTCTATCTTGAGATCAGTTATCTCGTTATAAATTATATTGAAAACTTACTAGTGGCCCTTGAACTGCCTCTGATGGAGAAAAATTTAACTAACCATCCAATATCGTGATACAATTCAGTCTTGAGAGACATGATATCGACCATTAGCCAACCGCTTCGAAAACAGTCCAGTTAATAGAGGCGAACTCGGAAAAGGAAAACAGAACTTATTTTAGATTTCTTTTTTTCATATTTTCATCGGCGAGATGATTTTGTATGAGTCTGTTCACTGTCAGATTAACAAATGACTATGTATAGAAACGTATTTCAGGCATAAAGTGCAACACGAAATGGGATTTAAAAAAAGTATAAATTATCTTATTCGGGTCTCTCGAAATAGCCATCACTATAATGCTTCAAGCGAATAAAATAGAATACAAAATGTTGTTTTATTGTTTTGCTCGCAAGGATTTTAATTAACTTGTAATAATTACTCATAATTTGACATGAAATAATTTTAAGAGATCGGAATTTTTGTGTAATGAAATTTTTCCATACCGTCAAGTGTCAAGTGAGTTTATTTTCCGATCTTATTTTTAATTTCTGCCTATTTCTGCCTATATATATAGGAACTCTCAAAGTCATGCACGAGCAAGAATTTGCAATAGTGAAAAATACCAAAAGTGTCTCTGTGGTTAATTCGGTATCTGGGTTATCTCGTTATAAAAATATCTTGCGAGAAATGAGACGTTCATTTATTTTCTATATTCTGGAAGAAACAGGTGAGTCTCGAGTCTCTCTCAGCAGTATCGTTGACACTGATAATTTTTTTTTTTATCACTACCACGTTGATTATAACTTAGTTGTAAGAGCACAGAAACTACACAGGCATGTAAACTATCTCATCACGTTCGTTTGCTTCCTTTTTTTTTACACTTTTGCTTCTCCCCTCTCAAGATCGAGCGAACTCTGTCCGTATGAATGTCAGTGAGTCTGTCCGTGATGATTTTATTCAAACTCTGTGAGACTTCTGGAACTGTCTATGTGAGTGTCTTTGAGTATTTCAGTGGAGGGTCGGGCAAGAGTTGGTGGTGATCGTGTTCAGTGAATCCATCTTATTATTATGTAAATTCTTCATCATTTTTGTCCTTCCATTTCTCTGTTCTCTTTACCTCTTTTTGCACATTCATTTCGGTTTGGCTTATTTCTATCTTCTTTGCTCTCACTCGCCTTTGCGTCTAATGAGATAGTCATCTCATTGAGTTTCTTCTCTCGGCTGTTTGCCCCTCATTTTCTTCTCGCACCCCCTCAGTGCACAGTGTTACTATATTAATTAAATTTAGTCCCAACGAAGTTGTATCCTTCTTGAGATATAGGACAACGAAGTAGCGCTACATTCGAGCCAAAAAGATGGCGAGAGTATAATGAAAATCGAGAGAGAGAGAGAGAGAGAGAGAGAGAGAGTTCACCAGAACTAGATAGACTTTACGACGGTTTATCATTATAATTTTAATTGAATTCGGTCATCTCGGCAGTAAATCAACGAAGCTACTGGATGGTACTTTTAGATACATCTTATTCCTCATTTTACTCTTAATTCTCTCTATTCTCAACTCTACTCGCTTCTCACAGCATTTGGCACAATTCCCTTTTTCCTGGCTATCGTTGCAATTCTACACATTGTCATTTAATTAATTCTGTGTCAGTTTGTTAATGAGAATTGTTGTTAATGGGTTAGCGAAAGAGACTTTTTCGTATAATAATGAAAAATTTAATTATCTAGTGCAGCATATTAATGATGATAATATACTCTCGTAATTACGATAATTAATAGTGAAATTGTCGCAATATGCAATATTACCATCAAGGGTGCCATAGCAGTGTGCAAAATATGATCGAATCAAAATTCCATAATTTCTACAATAAGTACACGCAATATATATATATATATATATATATTACGTACACTTACTGTAGAAATTATTGTAGAAATTATGGAATGATTATGGATTAATGAATTCTGCATCAGTTTGTTAATGAGACTTGTTAATGGGCTAGCAAAAGAGACTTTTTCGGAAAAAAATGAAAAATTCCGTAAATTAAGGTGGAAAATTTAATTATTGAGTGTAGTATATTGATGATGATAATATACTCTCGTAATGACGATAATTAATAGTGAAATTGCCGCAATATGCAATATTACCATCAAGGGTTCCATGGCAGTGTGCAAGATACGATCGAATCAAAATTCCATATTTTCTACAATAAGTATACGCAATATATATATATATATATATAGAGTATAACCATTTTGCCATGAATATTTGCTTCAGTCTCGTGCGAGAGAATTCGAGAGGCACAAATGAATTTTCGTTAATATCGGGAAATTATATAATTCGCATATATCCCAGAGATGGTAATAAATCTCTAACGATATCATCGTTAAATTTTAATTGAATCTATACCATCACGCACGTATGGAAATTGTGTTTCACAATAATAAATAATCAATATCGTTCTAAAGGTACATAAAAAAAAAGAAAAAAAAGTAGTACACGCACTTTGGAAAAATGATCATTTTTTTTGTTTGTCAGCTTTTCGTAATTATAAATTATTTTATAAAATCAGCTGATTTATCTTACTCGAGAATGAGTCAAAATTCATCCAAAATCATTTTTATTCCGTGTGGCAAACAATAAAAAGAGGCCCAAAAGGGATTCCGAGTTGTTTTTTTTTCTCGATTAGGGGAAGGGTCAAAGGACACATAACTCGATTTCTCACTCTCAATAATAAATAATCAATATCGTTCTAAAGGTACATAAAAAAAAAAATAGTACACGCACTTTGGAAAAATAATCATTTTTTTTTTCCTCAGCTTTTCGTAATTATAAATTATTTTATAAAATCAGCTGATTTATCTTACTCGAGAATGAGTCAAAATTCATCCAAAATCATTTTTATTCCGTGTGGCAAACAAAAAGATGTCCAAAAGGGATTCCAAGTTGTTTTTTTTTCTCGATTAGGGAAAGGGTCAAAGGACACATAACTCGATTTCTCACTCTCGCGCACGTTCTCGCAAAGGACCATCCGAATGGCGATGTTAAAGGAATTTTTTCATTTGGAAAGGAATTGCCAACTCTCGGGAGTTTGAATTGTCATCTTGCCCATGCAGAGGGAAAGATAGAGAAAGGGAGAGAAAAGCTCGGAAAAGCCTGAGGGAAAAATGTCTCGTGGTGTCTAATATGACAACCCTAAGACGATCCATCGTGACCCACTTAATATTCGAACTCATTTGATCTGGTGAGCTATGCAATCAGACATTATTTTCTCACCCACGCGAATCACTTAACTGGGCAATGGGAAACACAAACTTGTGTGCCTGACGTGTCTATTGACCTCTGGGGAATTTTCGATCATTCGTAAGTCAAAAACCACGAAAAAAAAAAACAATTTCAATTACCGTGTCCATTAGATTAATCGAGTACAATATTTTAATTGAAATTCATAAATTTTAATTTATCTAGAAATTTTGTGAATGAAAAAGGGTAAAAATAAAACTGGACAGTTTTGTTTCAATTCTTGGGGTTCGATCGTTTCAAAATGGCGCCACTTAAATATTGTTTTTGTCATCCGCGAATATTCCGACTATCAATAAATAATATCGATATGTCTCGATTTGTCAGTTCTGAAAATTTGATAAAATGTGACGAAAAATCGAGGTAATTTTGTGTCGACTCGATTCTCCGTCCGACCTAAATGGAAATCTCACGCTGATCTCGAGCGACTTGGAGAATTCACGCTCGGTTTCTCTCCTATGTGTCTCTCGTATCGTCGACAGCTGTCCGAACGCTGACGAGGGGAAAGATTATACTTGTGCGAACAACTTTTCTCCCCATCCTAACAGTTCAAATTTCTTATCGGACAGCTGGACCATGAGGATGACTCTTGATTTTTTTCATAATTTTTTCGAGAATTCCTTTGAGCGGAAAGAATTAAGGAAAAATCATTTTCTTTTATTTCAGTTCGATCTTTGATTTCGATAATTTTTCAATATTTCAATAATTTACTATTTTTAATGATTCATTTTTGCGAACAACTTTTCTCCCCATCCTGACAGTTCAAATTTCTTATCGGACAGCTGGACCATGAGGATGACTCTTGATTTTTTTCATAATTTTTTCGAGAATTCCTTTGAGCGGAAAGAATTAAGGAAAAATCATTTTCTTTTATTTCAGTTCGATCTTTGATTTCGATAATTTTTCAATATTTCAATAATTTACTATTTTTAATGATTCATTTTTGCGAACAACTTTTCTCCCCATCCTGACAGTACAAATTTCTTATTGGACAGCTGGACCATGAGGATGACTCTTGATTTTTTTCATAATTTTTTCGAGAATTCCTTTGAACGAAAAGAATTAAGGAAAAATTATTTTCTTTTATTTCAGTTCGATCTTCGATTTCGATCATTTTTCAATATTTCAATAATTTACTATTTTTAATGATTCATAATTTTTATAATAAAAAATTACAGTAACAAAAAATGTATTTTTAATTTGATTTAATTTTATTCGTTAAATTTAAATCATTTTTTTTTTAGAAACTGAAATAAATGTTAAAATCGATTTGACGTTAAATTTCTCATATCGGATTTATAACGTATATGGAGAGCACGTGTCGCTAAAGCTTCAACGTGTTTGATGATATTTCACCGATTGCTTCAACGAGCCCGCAAACTCTTCCGGAATATACTTCGTATTGACAGCTGTCAAAAGAAGCATATATATACATATATATTTACGCAGAGATGAGAGACATATACGATAACAAATTATGTATATAGGGCAGGCGATATATATATACATATATAGGGCAGCTGAGATACGAGCTCGAGAGGGGGAAGCTCTGATTTTCGTGCAGGTGCTGGCGCAGGTATAAAAATGGGAAAAATGAAAAAATGAAATGAATGGGTAATTGAACGGATTGCAATTATTTTAAAGAAATTTGTTAAAATTTGGATGAAAAAAATTTTACCATCACAATTATTAAACAACAAAAAAAGAATCATGGAATCTCGAAAAAAAAAAATTATTTATATCAATCGCATCTGGAAAAGTTAAGATAATTTTATAAATTGAAATTATTTGTAAATTTTGATAATTTTTATGAAAATAAAAATCAAAGCAATATTTTATTTTCGACAAATAAATTTTTTCGTTTTCTGTCTCGCTGTGAGGATAAAAGGAGAAACGACAAAGAACGATTTAGCAGGTGCACTTTCTTTGCAATTGCGTCAGGCACTCGTGGCTATTTAGATATAAAGTAGTTGAGAAACACAATCGACCGTCGTAAATTCATTGTGTGATTTGAACGACTTTGGCCACATCGATCGTGCCATTTCCTATTTACCAAAGTGTTATGTATGTACTATTGGCACATAAACTACGAAGGGCTATGGGCTACTATCGTAATATGGGCATTATCTGAGCTCTGTATAGAGCTGTAAATTTTAACCCGTGAGTTCTATATCGAATTTCCGTGCTAGATCGAGAGAAATTACCACCTTTCTCTCTTTTTCTCTTCGTTTCTTTCTCTCTCTCTCTCTCTCTCTCTCTCTCTCTCTCTCTCTCTCTCTCTCTCTCTGTCTTACGTTCTGTCTCGATATTCGACCTTCTACCTTCGTAAATCCATTGTGTGAACGACTTTGGCCACATCGATCGTGCCATTTCCTATTTACCAAAGTGTTATGTATGTACTATTGGCACATAAACTACGAAGGGCTATGGGCTACTATCGTTCTATGGGCATTATCTGAGCTCTGTATAGAGCTGTAAATGGTATATAATGTACCAGAGCTGCTTAAGGGGTCTGATAGTGAGTGTAGGGCCACAAAACTCACGAGTATCAACCGCTTTGTCCATGTACTACGAACGTGTCCATACGAACTGTTAGGTGACTCGAGAAGTCGAGAAAATGGTTGAAAAGTGGTGAGAAAATAGTGTCAGTTCTATATCGAATTTCCGTACTAGATCGAGAGAAATTATCACCTTTCTCTCTTTTTCTCTTCGCTTCTCTATCTCTTCTATTTTGCTTTCTGTCTCGATTTTCGACCTTCGACCTACGATTTTCGAATCGACCTTCGAAAATCGATTGTGTAACGACTTTATGTATGTACTACTGGCACATATACTACGAAGGGCTATGGTCTATGGGCTACTATGGGCATTATCTGACCTCTATATAGAGCTATAAATTGTATATAATTAGTTCACATGGTATATAATATACCAAAACTATTAGGTGACTCGAGAAGTCGAGAAAATGGTTGAAAAGTGGTGAGAAAATACTGTCAGTTCTATATCGAATTTCCGTACTAGATCGAGAGAAATTATCACCTTTCTCTCTTTTCCCTTCGTTTCTTTATCTCTCTATTTTTCTTTCTGTCTCGATTTTCGACCTTCGATTTTCGAATCGACCTTCGACCTTCGATTTTCGAATCGACCTTCGTAAATCGATTGTGTGAACGACTTTATGTATGTACTATTGGCACATATACTACGAAGGGCTACTATGGGCATTATCTGACCTCTATATAGAGCTATAAATTGTATATAATTAGTTCACATGGTATATAATATACCAAAACTATTAGGTGACTCGAGAAGTCGAGAAAATGGTTGAAAAGTGGTGAGAAAATACTGTCAGTTCTATATCGAATTTCCGTGCTAGATCGAGAGAAATTATCACCTTTCTCCCTTTTTCTCTTCGCTTCTCTATCTCTTCTATTTTGCTTTCTGTCTCGATTTTCGACCTTCGATTTTCGAATCGATCTTCGACCTTCGATTTTCGAATCGACCTTCGTAAATCGATTGTGTGAACGACTTTATGTATGTACTATTACATATACTACGAAGGGCTACTATGGGCATTATCTGACCTCTGTATAGAGCTATACATGGTATATAATTAGTTTACATGGCATATAATATACCAGAACTATTGGGTGACTCGAGAAGTCGAGAAAATGGTTGAAAAGTGGTGAGAAAATACTATCAGTTCTATATCGAATTTCCGTGCTAGATCGAGAGAAATTATCACCTTTCTCCCTTTTTCTCTTCGCTTCTCTATCTCTTCTATTTTGCTTTCTGTCTCGATTTTCGACCTTCGATTTTCGAATCGATCTTCGACCTTCGATTTTCGAATCGACCTTCGTAAATCGATTGTGTGAACGACTTTATGTATGTACTATTACATATACTACGAAGGGCTACTATGGGCATTATCTGACCTCTGTATAGAGCTATACATGGTATATAATTAGTTTACATGGCATATAATATACCAGAACTATTGGGTGACTCGAGAAGTCGAGAAAATGGTTGAAAAGTGGTGAGAAAATACTATCAGTTCTATATCGAATTTCCGTACTAGATCGAGAGAAATTACCACCTTCCTTTCTCTCTCTCTCTCTCTCTCTCTCTCTCTTGCTTTCTATCTCTATTTTCATTCGACTCGAACGTAGCAGCCTTTTAGTCTAATTCGTCGTATAAAATGGCAATTAAACGACTCGACCATTTGACACTTCTCGTGAGCCAAACATAACCAAACTCTCCATATGAAATTCACCGATTAAAATTCCCTAAGTCGTTTGATAATTTTATTTCAACGAGCAATTTTCACCAGATTAATTTTTATCTCATGTCGACAAAATTTTTTTATCATCGATTAAAACTGCTGCGAGAATAAAATAACGAGAATTAAAAATATTAAAAATATTAAAACTTCCAAGTAAAAAAATAACAAAAAATAACAGTAAAGATTTTTTTGTAAAAGTAGTGAAAGATTTTCAATATTCAACGAGAATGGGACTTGTCACTTAAGTCGTGAGAATTGCGCGGACTCTAGTGGGCAAAATGCTCAGAAGATCCCCCGGGTGTCGAGCCAACGAGGGGTGGGTGGTGGTGGTGATAGTGGCGGTGGGGGAAGGGGCAGAGGGAGGGTATATAGCTAGACACGGGTGATCTCCCCGGACGCCGCTTAAAATCCGAGCCCTCGTAACTCTTGGACGCGCGAAACCTTTCGGACCTGCAAAGCTTTATTGGCATCTGAGATTTATACCTCGTCGTCCTCGTCCTCGTCCTCGTCGTCGTCCTCGTCGTCGTCGTCGTCGTCGTCGTCGTCGTCGTCGTCGTCGTCCTCGTCCTCGTCGTCGTCGTCGTCGTCGTCCTCGTGGTCGTCCTCGTCCTCATCCTCGTCGTCGTAGTTGTCGTCGTCGTCGTCGTGGTCGTTGAAATTTTAGTTCTCGAGACTCGAACAAAGATAGGAAAAATCTAGCACACCTTTCTCACCTCTCTCACACCTATATGGCTTCTCGACATTTTCACATTCACCCCTACAGACAAATCAAGAATATAGGACGAGGTGGCCACTAATCTTGCTGGTTCATTCGTAATTTTAATCTTGGCTTCACCCCCTTAAAGTTTGTTTGTAAAGTTTGTAAATGATAACGAAAAAATAATCGCAGCTAATAATTATTAAATTATTAATTATTATCAATTATAGTCAATAATTATTAAATTATTAATTAAAAACTATTTTCATTAATGAGTGTCTAACCCTTTTAAAATATTTTAAAAAAAATCTATACCTTAATTCTCATTTTTACTACCTAAAAACACTTTAATTGTCAGTAAAAAAAAAGTCCATACAAATTTTCAAGCACATTGAATTCAAATTTATGATTATTTTATTCTGAACTGACCTCACTCAATTGACCCAGAAGCAAATGTAAATTCACCAATTGGTCATATTTTTTTATTTCTTTCGTCTATTTTTGAATCCATCGTATTCGTCATGGGCAAAAACTATTCGATATCATATTACCTATATATATATATATATATATATGACATGACACATCTCGTTGAACAAATGTCGTCAGTGCGATAATAATAACCCGAATGCTCGCTAAAATATTCCAATATTAATTTTAACCCCGAGCTGAATTCGTCGAGTCATGAATATTACTCGTTATCGCAGTTGTTCTCGGTCGATGAAAAAAAAAAAAAACCATTTCTTACGCTTTTTATTTAGGTCACAAAGCCCCGAAATACACATCAGCAAAACTTTATCACTCTAGCGATGTCAGCAGTTTAACAAAAAATCTATAAAAAAAAAAAAAAGGAAAACGCCTTTATCATCCCTTGAGGCAAATCTGCATAACGAATAGCAAGAATGTGTTATCTACTTGTTCTCGGAACAATTCGTGGTAAATGTATATTATATTTCCTTGCATCTTTCTTTCTTTCTTTCTTTCTTTTTCTCACTCTCTCTCCCTCGCCCCTCGAAAATAAAACACGTTTTATTTCATCCAGGATGAATGCAGCCTTCAAAACTGAGTGCACTCTCTGCGAAGAGAAGCTTGAATTTCCAGAATTCTCTCAACCCAGAAGAAAAACAGATGGAGAATGATAAAAAAAGACAAAAACAAATATAAAACTAATAATAACAATGATAATAAAAATGATGGACACAAAAATGGTACGAGAGGCCAATGAAAATCTGATATATTGTCACAATATATTGTATTTTATTAACCGAGGGAATTATTTGTTTTTTGCCATTTTACTTTTGACATTTCGACTTCCTGTTGTATTTTTCCAATTCGCCGAATACCAATTTCCTGACCGTCATTCTGACGATATCGAACGTCCCATGGGGCTTTGAATATTCTCACAATCCACCCTCACCTCTATATTCCTCTCTGCGGTGACTATGCACACGTATAAATAAAGCGATGTGAAAAATAATCGAAACGTAATATAGCGCAGCAACTCGGAGCGAGTCTCGTCTACAGACGTTTTCCCTCTTTTCCTCGTTCTACTCTAAATTTCCTCGTGTCCCTGCCCCTCCAATCCTTGCCACTCATTCTCGTTGCATTTTCCCTCACACAAATTTATCTCATTGGAATCATCTACTCGTATTTTGGTATTTGGTATATTTTTATAAAGATAAAAATATATATATCTATATATCTACATATATTTTTATCTTTATAAAAATATTTATTTTTGTTTAAGCATTGAAAAAAGTGAAAAAAAAAAATGAATTGAACAATTTTCTATTGTCTCATTAACGTCAATACTTTGACGAGTCTCGATGTAACTTTGGATCGTAACGGATTTCATCGCTACAAATCGTATCGATCCAAATTGCATCAGGCAACTCTTCGGCTCGTATGGATCTCGAGTGTTTGACGTCCACTCGAATAAAGGGTAGCAGAGAGTTTTGCTACCCCTTTATATGTATACACAAGCTCACCAGCCTATACGCATCAAATTCCATAGCCATTTGAATATATTGCTTTCTGCCAAGAGCCCTTCGACGCCAAGGGTACGGCAGAAAAATCACCTATGAACAGATTGAGAATGAAAAAAAAAAAAAAAATCGCGCAACAATATTTTCACTGACTTATTCGGCCCAGGTATCGACTCTCAACTCTCAACTCAACTCGAACTCAACTCAACTCAACTACGAGAGTTGCATCGCCTTTTTTTTTCCTCACAAATTCTTAAAATTATTTTCCTACCATGGATGAAGAGCTCTGAGAGTCGTTTATGCCATCTGGCCGCGGATTTAAATACAAAATGAATTAATGATTATCGCGATTATCCCTTAAACTGAAGAATATTCTTCTATTTTATTCTTCAATTCAGGTTGTGCATATGGAGGCGACACAATTTCATTCGACCCTCCAAGTACCAGTTTTATCCCTCCTCCCTCACGAGAATTCCCTCTCGAAATATTTCTACGAGTATATAAAAATATGCTAAAGTCACCCCGAATAATGAACTCGCCATCCACGATGCATTTTTTCATCTTTTAAAAGTCATTTTAACACGATAAACGCCACGCTGCTCCTTAAGGACGGATAGATTAGACTTTGTCAGGACCGACGTGACATTTGTCGTGTCAAAGTGGTCGAATTTTCATTTAACGACGCATCAAATAATTATACAAAATGAGCCAGCATTGAGTTCATAGCCGAGTTTTCTATTTAGCTCGATCGATAAGTTAGAAAATTCTAAAAAAAATAATAAAAAAAATATCTCAATGCAATTGGCGATAAAAAATTACAAACGGAATTTTTTCGTCCGTCAAAAGTTTTGCTGTCGCATTTCGTGAATGTGGCAAAGACACTGACAGAGTTATCAGGAGATAAAAAGCTTTTTTATCGCATGTTTGGCTGTCAATTGCAGGAAAGATTTTATGCGGTGTGGAAATTCGTGGCGATAATGGCAGGTGTCAGCGACCGTTCAACAGACTACGATCACTCGTTTCGAGTGTCATTTCTGCATGTACAGCGACAAAATCGTGGCAGATCTGGCCAAAAAGCCGGTTTGCACGGTCCCCGGTTCAACATGAGAACAAGTCAGGCTTGGGGCTGTACATGGCCGAGGCTACCAACACGGGAGGACAAAATTATTGGGCGCGCTCGGCCGGCAGACATTTGACAGCTCGTTAGCTCGTTTCGCAGGGATTCCTCGTGGTGTCGATTCCCAACCGCCACCTGTCAGGTTGCCAGGTTGCATGCATCCTCTCTTTGCTGTCTCATGTTCTCTCTCACTGCATCTATCTTTTCATTTCGATCTCTCTCTCTCTCTCTCCCTCTCTCTGTCTCTCTCTCTCACTCCCTGAAACTGCATCTCCCTTTTGATTACGACCTCTCTCTCTCTCTCTCTCTCGCTCTCCCTCAAACAGCGTCTCTCTTTTGATTTCGATCTCCATACCCTCCCCCCTCCCCCACCTCAAGCTGCATCTTCTTGATTTCGATCTCTCTGTTACTCTGATTTTGTCGCTCTACATCTCGCTCCTCTTCCATTGCTGGATGCGATGCCAACCAGCATGAGGGAGACGTCGACAACGCGTGCCAATTCTCGCATCTCTCCTCATTCTCTACCATCGACTGCACGACGGGATTTCTGTTTCTCTACCTCTCTCTCCCCTTCCTGTTTCTGTCTATCGCTCCGAAGGGACGAGAGAGAGAGAGGGAGCGAGAGAGAGAGCGAGAGAGAATCTCCCTCATCCCTTGGTGATTCGTGCCGTGTTGCCGATTCCCGAGTACCAACTCGTCCCTCTCGCAAACCATCACCACGGATTTGGCACATTGCCGGGGATTAATTATGGTCCCTGAACGCGACCGATTTCGCTCGAGCCATCCGGTCACGATTTTCCCTCCACCACCAAACCTCGTCCTCATCGTGAACTCCACGATCGAGCGCTGCACAATTTTCCTTCAAAATTATTTTAACACACGAATGAGCATACAATAAAAAAAAGTTTCTTGTTTTCCGAAATGATTTTTTTTTTTTCCTCGCTTCAAATGAAACTTGAAATATATTTTTTTTTCTAATTTGAACAATTTCTTCATTATTCCAATAAGTTTTTTTTTTATGTCTGTGGGTACGTTTAATTTTAATAATATTGAAATTTCGTATTTATATCACATTATCCCATCTGGCTGAACAATTAATATTTTTTCATAATAACAATGAAATTTCACCAGAAAAAAAAATGATTTTATGCAGTGCAGCATGAAAAAAAAAGTTAAGTTTTTTTTTCATGCTGCAAGTTTTGAATGGAAAATGTAAAATTGATGAAAAATCTACTAAATAATTTCTTCTGCGATGGTTTTGAGTTTTGAAAAAAAAACTTTTACGCGTAGGAATAACAACATGGCGAATCGTACTAGAATAAATTGATTATTCCTTCGATAACTCGTACTCTCTTTCCAAACTCTATAGAGTGGAGGGACTGTAAAATCATAATAGGTGACTTTTCTGACAGTATGCTGACTCTCACAAGGTGAGATTTCCTTCACTCTGTAGACTTTGTTGGAATATCAAATGAGAAATTACGAGAGTCTACGAGTGAAAAATAAATTTCTTCAGACGTGGAATCGACTGAAAAACACGAAAGGCCATAAAAAAGATAAGAATTATCATCGAAAAATACACTTTGGCAGGTTTACCTCGCCATTTGGCTCGACAAACGATAAAATGTTTCGTATTCGACTCTTATCCTCTATGGTGAAGGATAAAAATTCAGTTTCAAGCAACTGCAACGAACTTTAGGAGGTGTGCAGTGATTCGTGTTATCGCGATAACACGCGCTGGTGATCGAGCGGGAGAGAAAAAGAGAGAAAGGGAAAAAAAGGAAGAGAAAAAAAATAAAGAGAGAGAGAGAGAGAGAGGCAGAGAGGTAGTCCATGGGCCAAGATTACGGATGAAAAGAGCAGACACACGGCAGGTGCTCCTCCTACTTTTCAAAACGGGCAGCTGCAATCACGACCGGACCATCTGCCCATTTAGAGATACATAAGCCCAGCGCACCTTCCACGAACCGGATCGCATGCATCATATATTTTTGTGCTTTCTTCCATGTATTATCCGATGCCCCGAAGCCTTGCCAATTAGAGCCTCTTTTGAAACACGTGCTCCTCTGGCTCACGCCTCAACCCACTCATCAAATCCACCTCGATTTTATGAGCCTTCGATTTTTCTCCTTTCGACCTCGCCCGCCCTTCACGCCCCTCCTCTTTTTTCCTTCTCCTCCACCTCCTCCTTCACTACCTCCTTTTTCAAGTTTTTGCAATCATGAATCCGAGACCGTTGAAGAATTCATTCCTTTTCACATTCATCATTTTAATTGTCGGGCAAAAACACCTGCGATGCTTCTAAAATGTTTAATTAAAGAGAATATCAATTAGTCCGTTTTTTCTTTTTTTTTTTTTTTTTTTGGGTAAATATTGCTAATGTAATCAACTTGGTTGACTTTCCTTTCCCATGTTTTTTTTTTCTTTCGTTTAAATTGTTACTCGAAGAAATCTGCTTTTTCCATGTTTTTTTATTTATTTAAAAATATCGAAACTTTGCTATAAATATGAGAAATTTGGAAAATTCTTCGTTTAAAATACCAAAACTTTGCAATAAATATGAGAATTTTTGAGAATTCTTCGTTTGACATTCATAATTAAAGTTCTCTCATTGCTGGATGAAAAATTAAATAACTCACAGGGTAATTCAGTTATTATTTCACAAAATTCTCAAACTCAGTTTTATAAATATCCCAACATGGTTAAAAGGCGAGATTTAAGATGAATTAGTTAGATCCAGTCTCGATCTAACTAATTCATCTTTAATCTCACCTTTAATCTTTAATCATAGACGGTCGAGGGATTACCGATCTGATGTACTGCAATATGCATGCTCACATTTTCACATGAGAACATGTTACAGGATTATTCAGAGGCATGTTTATGGTAAAATCTCGAGTACGAGAGAGATTGTTTCAAGCTTCCTGAATATTTTATCATATGTTTGAGCTTATCGTACTTGCGCAATTAGCTCTCGACGTTGTAAGAAAAATTTCTGTGCAAAAGCCACGACCCGAAAAATTCTTCCATTTCGTAATTTGAATATATTGGCACGTTTTTGCCATAAAAAAAAAAATTACAAAGATAAAAAATTGTATCTTCGACATTTTGAGCTGAGAAATATTCCAACTTAAAAAATTTGATGGCGTCTCTGCCAGAGAGTGAAAACTGTTCAAATCTGGGCCCTGCGACAATCCTACTGACTAATCGACTGCTCTGACAGTGGAGGGATAAAACTGTTAAAAATAAATATAAATAAATCGTAACTGCTAGAATAATTTTTTTTATCTGAATATTGGTGTGCATTGTTTTTTTTTGTGTCCTTGCATACGGCATACTATAATAAGAAGAGAATTGAAAATGGCGAAGCTCAGATCTAAATAAAAATAAGTGTCCAATGCCCAATATAAATTGTGGATATTTTCTATTCCCAGAAAATTGGGACCTACAAGTTTTTTTCAAGTAGAATTTAAACTGTACCTGGGGATGTTATGAAAAGGAGAGAGAAAAATAAAAATCCATTGGAAGTGGCACAGATTCAAGGCCAAACCGTTTTGAAAAAATACTAGATCAGCGAACTGGGCCACCTTTCTCTCAGCGCCCGGACCCCAAAACGGGTTCCGGTGAAGAATGCACTTCATGTTTCTTTTTTCTTCTTCACGCAAATCCTATAAATGAACTTTGACGACTTTCTGGAGCTCCTCGTTGCACCATCTCTCATATTCTACATGTTACTTGACGTGAATTTACATTATCGACGGATGGTAATTGGCATTCCTAGTTATAACATATTTCTCTCTCTGGTCTGTTAAAAAATTGTTCTCGGGTAAACTAAAAAAGAGTGAAAGTGGATCACTGAGTACCGTATCCGAGGAAAATGCCAGTTGGCTGCGTATAATTGCTAAATGGCATTCTTAAGCCGGTCCTAGACACATCGTGAGTATTTGCGAGTGCAATTATTGGCCAACAAGCACGAGCTTGAGGCTCTCAGAGCACTCGGAGAGTCTCGAATCACACATTCTCGATCTGAACACTCGCGATCTGTTTGGGACCGGCTGCAAATATTCATATTTCCGGCTCAAGGTAACCTCAACCAAGGTAACATCTTTTTTTTTCTTTTTCTTCTTCGCGCAAATCCTATAAATGAACTTTGACGACTTCCTGGAGCGCCTCGTTGCGCTATCTCTGATTTTCTACATGTGACTTGACGTGAATTTACATTATCGACGGATGGTAATTGGAATTCCGAGTTTTAACATATTTCTCTCTCTGGTCCGTTGAAAAATTGTTCTCGGGTAAACTAAAAAAGAGTGAAAGTGCATCACTGAGTACCGTATCCGAGGAAAATGCCAGTTGGCTGAGTATAATTGCTAAATGGCATTCTTAAGTCGGTCTTAGAGACAGGTGATCAAGCCAAACATATCGCGAGTATTTGTGAGTGCGATTATTGGCCAACAAACATGAGTTTGAGACTCTCCGAGCACTCAAAGAGTTTCGAATTCACACATTCTCGATGTGAACACTCGCGATCTGTTTGGGACCGGCTGTAAAGATTCATATTTCCGGCTCAAGGTAACCTCAAGCCAATCACATCGCGAGTATTTGCAAGTATTTACGAGTATGGCCAACAAGTATACATGAGTTTGAGGCTCTCAGAGTGCTCAAAATACTCGCGATTTGTTTCGGACCGGTTTTACATTCATATTTCTGGTTCAAGGTGATGTGAAGGACGCACAAGTGCGAGATAAAAAGCTGCCATTTTTGAAAAAATGCCATTTCGAGACGGTTGAGATTTCGAGGGCGTGAATATTCAGATCGCATGCCTGACTGACAGACAAATGTGGCCGAACTATTCTCCTTATATCGAAATTTTAATCGTCTAGCGAATAGCGTTCTTTACGATTTTTGTTACCGACTGAGTATGTTTCACAACATCCTAAGGGACTATCCTAAAGGAAGTCGTAAGGGAAGTCCGAAGGGGATCCTAAGGGAAGGGAAGTCCTAAACGCCGTTTTCCCCACTTTGCGAGCAGAGTAGGAAAGACTCATGAATAGAAAAAATTCCGAATATCGGATCAATCTTTTCATACTTCACATATTGGGACAGGAATATCTGTTTGAAGTTGATTGAAAAAAATAACAAATTCTGCCCAATTCTCAAAGCCTCGTTGACAGACTTCAATGTTGTAATTCATTATTAGGAGAAAATACAAAATTCCTTAACTACTTAGATAAAATCTCCTGGCTCTCGTACGGAAAGATAATCATTGTCTATGTAAATTATTATTTTATCAACTTGTCACTCGTTTTTAACAGACGAACTTACCAATAAATTTGGACTAAAGCATTATTGCAATATTCCAAAATTCGACCTTAAATACTTCGTCACATTTTGTTGTTTGTTTGTTTGTTTGTTTTTTCGTTAAATACGTTTTTCTGTATGATGTCCGAAGAATTACGATGATTCTCGAAAAGCGATCCTACGATCTGGTATTCGATTTGATATTATTTTTTCGCAAAACGCGCGATAGCTCACTATTTCGTGTCTTTGCAATCGATGTGGGGGTAGGAAAAAAAAGTAATAATTCGTTATCACGTAGATAAACGAAACAAAAATAAACTCACGAATATTTGAGTCAATAAGTTAAGTTCAGTATCTTCCGGATCGGCCATCCCGGCCTTTGTCCTCACGGCCTCCGCCACCTCCGCCACCGGCGCTGCCACCACCACCGCCGCCGCCGCCGCCACCACCCTTGCGGCGCTCCTTCGATCTGGATCTTCTCTCTCGCGAGCGCGAGCGTCTCTTGCGCTCGCGACCGCGAGATCTCGAGCGTGAACGTGATCGGCCACCTCCTACACCTCCGCCGCTGCTGCCACCTCCTCCACCGCTCTTGCCGCCCTTTTTACGACTGTACAAGTACCGTCGTAGCTCACGCGATATCGGCTTCAAGTGCATGAAATTGCAGAAACCCGATCGGGTGCATTCGCTGTTGAAACAAATAAATATCGGATCGATAAAAATTATCCAAAATATATTTTAGATTCGTCATTTCTATAATTCTCGAAAATGTTTTATTCGTTTTTGTTTTTTTTCCCCCACCATTGGATCACTATAATATATAATACTAATTGAGTCTATCGTGTGGCAAAAAAATTGTATAATGTAAATAATTATTGTAGTTAATGAGTTAAATGAAAGTAAATAAATGAATTTAGTGAAAATATTATTTGAATCGTACTGTTTTTTTTTTGATTTCCAAAATTTTCGATGAAATTTTTAGTAACCCTCCGTTACTCACGTGGGGCACAACCCAGCGATATTATTTTTGGCACTACGCATAGAATTTTTTTTTTTTTCAAGTACTTTATTTTCAATTATCTCCTTATGAAATATTGATTTTCCGGTCAAATACGAATGAATTAATAACAAATCGAATTTATTGGAAAAGTTCAATTTATTATTGAAAAATATAAAATTGAACTTGGGGTGTTGAGTAGATTTCACGTGAAGGTTCACGGATTATTTTTTCACGTGAGTAACGGACGGATAATAAATGTGAATTCGTGTAACAAAAAAAAATTTACCCCATTTCATATTGACGACAGCAAGCTTCCCTGAAATCGGTAACGGGTGACAATTCAGCATAAACGGGTCTACCGCCGAACCAACGATTATTCAAATCGTTTACAGCCTTTTCAGCATCCTCCTCTCGTCTAAACTTGATATAAACATTGCCGACGAGATGATCACCGAGATTGTCACAAACGTTCATCTCCTCGATTTCTCCATATTTGTCCTCGCACTCGACAAAAACATCTTCGAAGAAATTGTCGTAATGCTCCTGCATCTCCTCATCGGAGACATTTGCGACCACTGAAATATGCAATAATAATGAGAAATGGAAGAAATATATTTTTTTTAATTTCCTTCTAGATTTTATTGCAATGATTAAACTCACAGTGAGAGCCATCTGCACTCTTTGCCGAATTTTGTGGGTTGACATAAAGATTTTGCAGCAAACATGTCTGAAATATTAAATAAAAAATTATTCCATGAATATTTTCAATATTTCAATGTTATCGCATGATTTAGAATGAGGATTTCACTGATTTTGTACTGTACACAATAATACGATTCAAGGTCATTGCTCTTGGCACTGATCAAAATTAATGATAAACTCAGATTTTTTTTTTTACCAACGTTAAAAAACAAATTATTAACAAATATGCCATTATTTTATTAACAAATTAACAACTCAAGTAGCTATTGGTAAAAAAAAAGTTGTGTGCATCAATTAATAAGGTAAATACAATCTCAAGTGTTAATTTCAGTTTTTTGGCTATGAAAATCCCAAATAAAATATATATAGAAGTGTCCAGATACTGGGACGTGTCAAGCATTGGTACCGCTAAACATAATATCACAAATCGGTAAAGCATTTTTTCCCCTTTTTCATAAATTATTACTATTTTATTTTGCTATAATTGCTATTTAATTCAGAAACTGGAATATTGAATGATAATTTTCGAATATTATTGAAAAAAAAACTGAGGAAAATATCGTTTTTCAATAATTTGTATAAGTGCAATTATTTGATAAAAAATTGTTATTATTGTATTTCTATGCTAAGAACTCTTTGGGTAACTCAGAAAACACTATAAATTATCGTCAATTAATGAATAAAATATTGTAAAAATGATTAAACAAATTTAACAGTCATTTGACCAGTGCAAAGTGCTATATATATCTATGTTGATTGTACATGCCGAACGTGCTCGTTTCAATGAGAGGTTAGTAAACGTGTGTATAAGAATTTCAACATACCTGGCTGAATGTTGGTTTATTGTGTATTCGTGAGCAACGATCGCCGTGACGACAAGCACCGATCTTGAAGTAAAACGAGCAATTTACTCTGCAAACAAACAAATTCAGACGATTTATGATTTTAATGTTGATGAAAAAAAATATGAAACAATTCATCTACGATTCGCAATTTGAAATCTACTCACTTGTCTTTTTCAGTACCAAAAATAGAGGCCAGATACTCTGCCATGTTTAAACACTTTAGCGTAAAACTATCGAATGATTTTTATTAATGTAACACAAGCTTTTAGTTAAAAATAAATAAATCACATTCGGAGGAGAAGAGACGAGACGCCAAGATGGCGTCCAAAATGGCAGCTAACTCGCCCGGCTCGTCCGTGACGTTATGCCACTGTGAAAAGATGATACTAGAGGGAGCAAGCGATGTGAGAGCTTGGGCCGTGCGGCAGAGGGGGTAATTACAGGTCGCTGTTTTACCAAGCTGAATTTTTAGATCAACATTTGGGACAAAAGGAAAATTGTTACTCAGGAATAATTGATTAATGGAGAAACTGAAATTTTTCATTCTTTTTGCTTCGGATATGCATTATTTCTGAAAAAATTATTGAAATAATTATCGTTCATTTGAATCGCAATTTCAAATTGTTTTCCATGGATTTCATATCCCCTTAAATATGATCTCTATCGCATGCCCACAAAATAACAAATGAAGCTTTAATTTGTTGCGATCGTGAAAGAAAAGGGCAATGAATGGCGGCAGCTTTGGGCCATGCCTTTCCTGGCCCAGCGTGTTATTTTTAACTGAGGACAAACGAGATAGAAGAAACGACCAAGGTAAAACGACTAGCTTATTTCTACATATTCCAAGTATACATTTTGAATAAAAGATATTGCGTTTTATCACACAGCCTACTGCAATCACAGTTGCGATCATAATGAATAAATTTTAAATGTCAGTCGTTGTGTCACTTATTCTCAAACCCAGAGATTTTGCGATATTTCATTTCATTCGACAACGCCAAGGCCATGTACCGATCATATCTACGCACGAATGTATACAATTATTATTCTTTTTATCGCATCTTACGTAAGTCATTAAAATCGTGTGCTCATTCTCGATGTTTCTGATAAAATGCAACGACGAATAATCCCCTCGCTAAAATAGTCACATAATTCTTCATAGAGGCGTACCAATGTTTAATCGTGAAAATTAGAGCATTCCGCATTTCTCGTTTCGTGTTTATTTTCCTCACAATCGACATTTTTTTTAAGGATAACGAAGGTTGGCCATCCTGCGTAGGATGGAGGGCGAGCCGAATGATCATCAGCTAGTAGCACAAAATTCCGCTAATACGGAAAGCGCTGACTACTCAATCGTAACAGACTCTTCGTCCTCCTCGGGGATTCCCCGTTCTCGCGAGATCGATTCGCCTCCCAATATTGACGAAGAGCTTACGTGCTCTCTTTACGTGTCCCGAGCAAGCAATGCCCCTAATTGTCAGAGCAATCGTGGCAACGAGTTGTCACGAACTAATTTGGAAAATGCTATTCGAGCCTCGGATCCACTTGCCGGCTGGAACGTTTCTGAGACATCGTGCGGTCTGATTGCTGCTTTTGCCCGTGAAACTGATGCTGAAAAATTACTTCAAAGAGGCGATCTTGCTCGTGTGTTTCAAGGACCTGTACAAGTATGTCTAATATAATTTTCAAAGAAATTCCATCCCCTATTTTGTCTTCGCAAACCCAAAAATGTTCTCCTTCGAGCAAACAAACTTGCTAAAAATAATGTATATTGCGATTCAATTCAATTCCACATCAGTCATCAACATAATTAAAATATGGCCAATTAACCACTCACGATACCATTTAAAATCGTGCATAAAATTTATCCATGACAAAATCACAAGAAAATATAATTTGAAAATTAATGGTACATTGACGATGACTGGGAAATTGACAATTGCCTCGACCTCGTTCTCTCTCTCTCGAGACTTGAAGCTGATGAGTGTGCAAATTTATAGAATTCTCGATTCGTATGTAATCTCGGGGAATGGGGGAATTAACACACAGGTGGCTCGTTTTTCCGCGCGAGATTCCCGCTATCGTCAGGCTGTTCTATTGCGGGACGTGCCTTGGGCTATCCCATTGCAAGATCTAAGTTCCGCTTTCGCTAAGCAGAGCATAGCGACGGGTAGCATCGAACGTTTGCGACAGTATGTTCGAGTTGAGGTACGTTCTCTGTCTATAAAATATAAAATAACTCTTCGTTGTTTTAAAATAGACTTAGTTATTATCAATATTTTTTTTATCATTTGTCCTATTTCACCGAGTACCCATTCAAAGTTTTACGATCCTCTCTTTTTCCTTGATCACTTTCCTACTATTTTCTGTGACCCTCCCTGGATTGCGTCTGTAGCCTGTTTGGGCCCTATTGGGGTCCCCACTTAAGCTAGAGACACATTATTGTGATGTGGCGTGTCTCGATGGTGGTCTCGACACATATCACATCAATGTATTTTCTATGGCTAGAATTGTCGTGTATTGTGTCGACACGCCACACCACAGCTTCTGGCCATATGAAATACATTGATGTGACATTGATGTAATGTATCGAATTCCAACGACAGAACAGGGAAAATGGGATAAACCCATGCCGATACACTCAGCTCTTCAGAGTTCGTAATTCCGTGTAGGAAAGACTGGTCCAACCATGGACAATACACCAAATTGTCGCGTATTGTGTCGACATGCCACACCACAGCTTCTGGCCATACGAAATATATTCATGTGTCATTGATGTACCGTATCGAATTCCAACGACAGAACAGGAAAACTGGGATAAACCCATGTCGATACACTCAGCTCTTTAGAGTCTCGTAATTCCGAGTAGGAAAGATTGGTCCAACCATGGACAATACACCAGAAACAAGGAAGAATATATCTGTCTTACACGGAATTCCTTGCAGGAAACACTAGACTCTTGGAAAAATAACCTCCCCCCATCTCAGTGATTCGATGCGACATTTTTTTTCTTTTTTTTTTACTAATTTCTTACCGTTTTGCTTTTGGGACGTTAAAAGATCCTCGATGCTGATCATTACGAGATCGTATTGCGACAAGGCTTGGATTTCTTTGGCGCTGCAAGATTCAGCGCAGTTCCCGAGCGCTGGTGGCGCGGCGGAAATGGCAACGGCGGTGGTCTCAGCTGCGTAAATGGTGCTCCAAATCAAGCTTCTCTACCCGGTGCCATAATCGGAGGCTGCAATCTCGCCGAGTCTTCTTGCATGCAACAAGGCGATGGTGTACTTCAGTGCTATCGCTGTCAAGGCTTTTGGCACGTAGCTGCCAATTGTCGTCATCTGCCTCGTTGTGTACGTTGCGGTGAACCCCATAGCGTGGAATTTTGTCCAAGACCGCGAAACAGTCCCATTTGTTGTCACTGCTCTGGTCCTCATCACGCTGGTACAAAATTTTTCCCTCTCTCTGGAAAAAAAAAACAAAAACAATTTTATTGCTACAGATTTAAACAATATTTGTCAAATTCTTCAATATTTGCCAGAATTGAACAATAATTTAGTTGCCAATTCTACTAATAGGCTAATTTTTCCTAATTTATAATGACAAATTATTTTTAAAAAATCTTTTATACAATTTAACAAAGTTTGATTTACTAACCGGGATCTGAAATGTGGGCACATTGGCCATTAAATTAACTAAATTTGGTAACTATTATAGCTATAGGATCCTTTTTATTCGGGCTCGCGAAAAATAGTTTCATTTTAGAGTCACTGGAGGGATGCCTGAGTCACTTAAAAAAAAAAAACGATGTGAAATTTTTCATCAATGGTTTAAAAACAATATATATATATATTTTTTCTAATTACAGGTTTTCGTCAATGTCCCGTGAGGCTTCAATTATTGAACGCAACACCGATAAGCATTACACTGAGTACTGCCAATCGTGCTGGAACTCAATATCCTCTCAATCCTACGAACAAGCAAAATGCTTCTCAAGGTCAACAATCGCTCAAGCCCAATCATCAATAAGAGGATTCTCGAGGTCGACGACATATATATAAATATATAGCTAAATTGCACGTGACAAATGTTTATCCTCATTGCGACACAATTTTTGCAAATCATGCCCCGGTACATGCCAACGACAAAAAGCAACGGCTCGAATAATTTTTTTTTTTCTACCTCACTCAATCACCTTTTTTTATGTGAGATTTTTTTTTTTTTTTTAATGCAATAAATACTCGATATAAACAATGAATCTGACGAGCATTAATTGAGTGGCGAAAGTTCAAGGAAACGGTTATTATACTTTTTTTTTCTTAGTAGTAAATAGTTGAGTCTATTGATCGATTCGAGCCAACTAATCGAATCGTGTCAAGGCAATTGTGCTTAACAGAACGAGCTCGAGTTAAGAATTGAATGAATTGAGCGTAAACTTGGATCAATTTAACCCTCCGTGGATCGTACGGTTTTTGCTGCCCCCCCCCCCCCGGATCATATTCCCTTGGACCAAAAATGACCCGTACGATCCGCGCAGGGTTAAAGATAAACTTGAGTATTAAATTGGACCAATTTAAAAATAATCTTGAGTATTAAATTGGACCAATTTAAAAATAAACTTGAGCATTAAATTGGATTAATTAAAAAATAAACTTGTTTATTAAATTGGACCAATTTAAAAATAAACTTGAGTATTAAATTGGACCAATTTAAAAATAAACTTGAGTATTAAATTGGACCAATTTAAAAATAAACTTGAGTATTAAATTGGACTAATTTAAAAATAAACTTGAGCATTAAATTGGATTAATTTAAAAATAAACTTGAGTATTAAATTGGATCAATTTAAAGATAAACTTGAGTATTAAATCAGATCAAATGAAATATTAACTCAAGCATGAAGTCTGGTCAATGTAAATATATGAACGTGTGAAAAGACTTTTTTTTTTTTCATCGTCACAAAAAACTTTTCTGAGGAATGTGAAAAAATATTTTCCATAATGATCTGTACAATTATTAACTTTACGATTAGCATCCGTTCATCTATGCATATTGTACAGAGCACACGGTCGATATGTGGCTAGATCATCATCCTTTTAGCATATTTCCCTCTTGGCCTCTATCTCACCGGCATATAACGCGCTTTACACTCCAGCCGTTTATAATCGTTGGCCGACTTTTTTTTCCCTCCTCTTCTGCTTCTTCTTCTCTACCCGCAGCGCATTGTCCCACTTTCGTGTAGAGTCCCCACCTAAGGAAAAGTGGGCCCTCGAACGAGTGTCGGCGAGACCGGTCGCTATAATACACTAACAGGTAAAACATGAAAAAAAAAAAAAAAGAAAAAGAAAGAAAAAAAAACGCAAAGCCCCTTCTGCTATATATAAAGATTATTTTTTATTCATTGCAAATCGATCGACAAGTTTCATAGACCCTTGAAAATCCCACAAGGCTTTTCAAACGTTATAAAATAAACTTATTTCTTTATTTTTTTTTTCTTATTCTTTTTACTTTTAAACCCAGTTCGTTCTGTGCCAGCTACGTACAAACATTGCCAGTCACAAAGTTGATATTATTCTTAGACGATTTTATCGCGATACTTTCATAATAATAAATATAATGAGCTGTTAATTAATTGTCTGAAAGATTTTTTAAACTTCCGGGTCCGCGAGCGATGAAGGTAAACGTGAAATAAAATTACAAAACGATAATCAAGGATATATAGTTAATTTTTTTTTGTTTATCTTCTTTTTTTTCATCTACCCGGCTCACGAGATCTTGGAAGGAACACTTTTGAAAAAAAAAAAAACAAAAATAAATAATAATTTTAATAATGTAAAAAAAACTTTCACTCGATAAAACGGCCTCGCGTCTATCTGGAGAGCTAACGCGTCGAGATTGTCTCGCAGAATGAATGAGAGGACAAGCATTGGAGCTTTGAGAATGCAAAAATGGGAAGTCCCTCGTGTCAGACGAGTCGAGCTCTTTTTATTTTAAATCTTCGAGAGAGAGAGAAAAAAATAACGAAGGAGAGAGAGAGAGAAAAAGAAAGAGGGAGAGAGAGAGAGAAAGAGTCGTTGGGGTAGGAGTTGATACGAGAGAACGTAGATCGGTAAATTGTTAAAATAAATATATACGAACAGTCGACGAGGACATGATCTCCACGGTGGAGGTGGTGCTGCTGATCCTCGGTACGATCATCAACACGAGCTCTCAACAGCCTCTTATATTGAGAAACACGTACAAGGGTCTTCGTGGAGTTGTCCCAAGTGATCAAGTTTTTTCCTCGGGACTCAATCGCGCTGTTTATTATCACGATCAGGCTGTTGCTGTCGTTGATATAAATCGAAATAATGAGATTAATAATTGTGACATCGTCGAGGGATAGTGAGTATTTGAATTGTGACTTGGTGGGCTTTTAAAATTTTAATACTCAGTTGGTTAAGGAGATTCGGCTGTAGCTTTTTTTTTTTTGTTTTTATTTCTTTAATTATAAAAACACGCTCAAACATTTATCGAAAATTCCATATTTTGTAAATCGTAAAATTTTTAACGTTCATTATCTCTCTTTTTTATTTTTTTTTTATTTTAGTATACAAAAAATAAATAAATAATTCAAGTTTTTTAATGTTAAGGAAATGTCTTGTAAAAATTTCAATCATTTTTACTATTTGGAAGCTGAGATATAAATGGCATTAAATAAAAATTGATATATATATATATCAATTTTTATTTAATGTCTCAGCTTCCAAATAGTAAAAATGATTGAAAATTTTACAAGACATTTCCTTAACATTAAAAAACTTGGATTATATATATAGGGCAATTTCCGTGATTTTCGATGCTTGATCTCGTTCCGATAGCCGAACTTCTTTAATTTTACTCTCATTGATTTTTCGACATAACGTGATAAATATGTGAACGCGAGGCAGGCAAATGCAAATTTTTGGGACAATTTTTTTCTATGGTGCCCGAGAGTTTCCAAGGAAATTCAAATTATTTTCTCACGCATAAATTGTCCATCTCATAAGAATTTGCTTTTTTTTTTCTCAATAATTCCAGGCACTCTAGAAATGGTTAAAAAGTTTTTTTTACCGACTGAGTCTGTTTCATATGACCTTAAGGACGAGATTTTGAAAATATAAAAAATTAAAAAAAAATCAATACCGACGCCGATGCTTATTTCGATCTGACAAATTTGCAATCTAGTTGTCGCGCCTAAGCACGTAACTACTTTTCTCTCGAGTCACGACCTCTCTCGCTCGATGTTGGTCACCGAGCCCGGGAGAAAATTTCTCCTGTAAGATCCGGAATAACTTAAAAAAATGAGGAAAAAGAAAAAAAAACTTCTAAATATTTGTATATATTTTTTTTTCTGGTGAGAATCAATTTTGGTGGAAAATTATCTCTTGTCGAGAGTACAAAACTTCTCGGGCGAGTTAATTAGAAACTTTATCGCGAGCTATATATGCGTAAGCCTGAGGCTGTCGAACGTGATTTTCCGTGAAAAGGAGAAAATCACGCGTTTACCTATTGTGAGACTAGTGGGAATTGTACCAGAACGATTTGCAACTCGTTGATATAATGCAGAATGAAGATAAAAGGAAGCACCAGAATGAAAATAAGGGAAAATTTTAATTTGCAAATTATTTTGTCATAATATTCCCACGTACAAAATGTTTCTTTTAAAAGAATTAATATTTTTCTTATCTTTTAGCTTTCTCGTCGTATGATTTTTAATAACTAAAACCATTCCAGCATTAAAACTTATATTGACCCAAAAATTTACAAATTTTTTCTCTTGACGAACGTTTTTTTTTCATTGTCACGAAGCGTCATCTGATGCCCAAAATTGTGTAAAAAGAAGAAAAAAAAAACGAATTTTACAATTCTCATAATTTCGAATATTTGCATACGAAACTATGCAAATTAGTTTGCCTATTACAATTCGGATAGTTTCGACTCTCAGGTTTTATTTTTACAAGTTTTATTATCAATATCTCTTTCGAAACTGTTTGGCAAAAAAAGATCACGCAAGCGTCTCCCTTACATTAAGATATTTATCGTGTCGGGATATTAAAAAATTTGTTATTTTTTTCAAACTTTATATACGTAATAATTATGATTTTCTATGAAAATTCGTGAATTTTTTGTGAGATTGACGAAAATTGAGACAATTGATATTCAAAATCAGCCAACTTTAAATGTATTTCATGCACCAAACGCACGCCAATTTCCTGTTTTGTCTTCGGGTTTTTTTTGACGATTAAAATAAGATTTTTCATGCAAGACCACAAAACGGTGGAAAATCATCCGGACTTTGTTTAAAAAAATGAAGAATTATTTACCATTTGGTAGTTTTGCGATATTGCGAGTGAAAGATTCATCCACGATTCATCCACCAGTCAGCTAGCCCATCAACGAGCCAAATCTTGTTCGATTCATGCGTGTCCCGCTTGCCGCACCATTCTATCCGCTTCTCTCTGCCGCCGATCACGCGTTAACTACCTTAAACACCTTGATGAGTTTTTAATTTAAAAAAAATTTCATCGACAATCAATTTGTCCACGAAATCATCCTCACATATAATTTCGTCTTTTAGCGAGCCTCATGAGATTCAAGATATCCTGAAAAATTTATCAAAAACTGTAAGACCATCCGAGGTATCATTAATCCAAATGACCGGTTTGATGTATCGCTGCGAGCAACTCGACAGAATGCAACGCAATGGTACAGGACGTAACGATTCGGCAAAGGGAACATTTCAAAAAGCAAATGAAATTGGTGCTAACGCTCTAAATTTATTATCTGGAATTTTACCAGGTACGAAAGTATTTTTAAACTTTTTACATTTAACGTTAAATGAAAATATAAACTTGAAATTTAAACTCGTAATAAAATTTATATGTCAATTTATACTCAAATTTTTCCTTCAATTTAAATTTTAGTGTTGATATTCGTAAAGAAAAATTTGAGCTCCAATATGAGTGTTTTTTTTTAACATTTAATTACTCATTTTTTATCTGCTAGCATTTCTTCTGAGCAATGAAAATTTATTGTTAGTCACAATCGAATTTTGTTTTGTTTTTTTTTTCTCAAGGAACAAAGTGGTGCGGAACTGGAGACGTGGCCGAGGATTATCACGACTTGGGCCAAGAGGCGGATATTGACAGGTAAAAAAAAGTAAAATAATATTGAAAATATTTACGTAAAAAATTTTATCCATCCAATGACGAGAATATCATCTTCTTCCAGATGTTGCCGAACTCACGATTTGTGCCCAGTAAAAATTCGTGCTCACAGAACACGCTATAATCTTACAAATTATTCATTGTACAGCAAGTAAGTGTCGGACCTGAAAATGTTTTTTTTCTTTTTTTTTCTTCAGTTTTGATATATAATATATATATTTTTATTTTTTTTCAAAGATCTCACTGTATGTGCGACAATGCACTCTATTATTGTCTAAAAGACGTTGCTAATCCAACGGCAAATATAATGGGAAAATTGTACTTTAACGTCGTCAAAGTCGAGTGCGTCGATGATGTGCCGATAGGAATGGAAGAATTTGGCGGTCCAATGAAGAAATTTTCATCGACAGGCCTGACATTTTGAGATATAAATAAATTAAGAATTTTGTACAGTATTTGATCGAGGAATCGATCAAGTTAAAAAAAAAAACGTTTATTTTTATTGTTAATAAATAGGAAAATACGTTTTTATTTAAATTAAATTAAATTTCATTCAATTTCGTACCTAATCAGCGAACGTACGATATCAGCTAGTAGCCCATTTCAAGGAGGGCAGAAGACGAATGAAATCTCCGACTCTTTGACGAATTCTCAGCAAATTGTGAGAATAAAGATTGCCAATGAGCCAGAGCGTCTCTTTGCGTAAATGGGAGTGCGAGTGTCCGAGTAATTTTTCAAAAAATATTACAAGTTTCTCGTCTGGATAATCGAGAATTGCATCAGCGGCTCTTCCGGTCGATTCGCACACGCTGTTTGCGAGAATTCTAATCGCTGGCGTCACCTGCAAAGAGCAGGTGTCATAGTCAATCGAAACAAAGTATTTTTGTTTTTCTTTTTTTTAGCCACTCAAGCGATATCGCAATGCGTCACCTGTTCAACGTTCCATGTCTCTGTCTCCATTGTGCCATGAGCCCGTTGAAAAATTATCGATAATATTGGACAAAGAATTTCGGTGCATTCTTCCCTCGAGGACAATAGCGCTAAAAGCCAAAGAGTTTCCATGTCGTTGGGATACCTGCAGCGATTAATTACTGCACGAGCCACATCAGTCATCTCAGTGTCACTGAAAATTATAAAATAAACGTTTTTTTAAATCTCATGTTAAATAAAATGCGATTTTTTTATAGCTAACTATTTACTATTTTTACTAATATTCCAATTTACTTTTTTTTCTACCAATATAACTATTTACTATTTTTTGCCAATATTACTATTTACTATTTTTGCCAATGTTACTATTTACTATTTTTGCCAATATTACTATTTACTATTTTTAACTAGCGTCACTATTACCATTTTGTTACCGCTACCATTATGATTATTATTGCTATTTTGATAGTTAACTATTTTGCGCCTTCTAGACTATTATTCTTACGTTATAATGTCAGATCCTGCGTACAGGCAGCGTGTGATCGCGTAGATCAACGATGGTAAAATTGACGAGTCGCTGTCAATCAGAAGAGATGTCAAACGTTTGAGACAACCCTGAGCATAGACCGATTCAAATGCTGTTTTGCTGCCAATCGACAAATTTCCTATCGTCCATGCGCAAACTTCTACCAAATGATAATTCAAAGTATCGAGCTCTGCGACGAGATACGGTCCAGCAATTTTTGCGAGTGAAATACACGCTCTCGAATTAGCCAGGGCAATATTGCAACAACAATTTGCAGCTACCAATTGAATCGCCGGATTTTTCGATGAAAGATCGCGGGTAAGAGCCGCCAATACGTTGTCAACTTTTAAAAAACTGTCGATGTTCGCTTCATCCTGATAAAGAGAAACAAACGTAAATTTTGAAAAAAAAAAGGAAAATAGAAAAAATAGAATTTTTTTTTTGTCAAATAAAGTATATATATATATAGAATATTTATATATGGTGTGATTGTTTGGGTTGGGTTGCTCGTATATGAACAGAATATTATTTATAATAATGGAGAAATATTTAAATAATTTAAGGCAATATTTAACAAATTATTTTTGACTCTTAAATATAAAAAAATAGAAAAAGAGAAAAAACTTTTTGTCAAATAAAGTATATATATATATAGAATATTTATATATGGTATGATTGTTTGGGTTGGGTTGCTCGTATATGAACAGAATATTATTTATAATAATGGAGAAATATTTAAATAATTTAAGGCAATATTTAACAAATTATTTTTGACTCTTAAATATTAAAAAAACAAAAAAAAATAGAAACCTGAATCAACGAAGTTTGCAACAAAAGATAATCGTCCATCGAGAGCGCTCTTTTTTTCAATTCTTTGGCTTTTGTGGCAACAATGATCGAATTCCAAAAACTTTTTTTCCTCCCCAATTCATCGAGACTCGAGCGTTTCTCATTTAACGCCGTCGAGCGATGAAATTTTCTCTCCTCAAATGTTGCATGTCTGAGCTCTTTGCGTATAACCTCAATCGGAGTTTCCGCGTTATCGGATGAATCGACCATTGCTTCCGTTATCATGACGGGACAAAATATTAATCGAAAGTTTTTACAATAATTCGTTTAAAAATAAATCGCGAAAAAATATCGAATGTTTTGGTATGCGAGAAAATAATATTTTGATGAGCAACTTTCGTGTTTTTTGTTTCGCGATCACGAATTAATGATGTCAGCAACAGCTGGTTTGCCGGCCACACACACACACACGCGCGACCGTGGCGTGGTCACGGCGTGTTCTCAGGCTAAAATGAACGATAGGATCGCATGAATGGATCAGCTGCACGAACAACTGATTGTCATTTAATGACGTCTAGGCGATAATTGCCTATATTTACTTGAAATGGCCTTGGAATATTTTGGTATGCAAGAAAATAATATTTTTATGAGAATGTTCGTGTTTTATTTCGCGATCGCGAATTAATGACGTCAGCAACAGCTGGTTTGCCGGCCACACACACACACACACACGCACCGTGGCGTCGTCACGGCGTGTTCTCAGGCTAAAATGAACGATAGGATCGCATGAATGGATCAGCTGCACGAACAGCTGATTGTCAATAAATGACGTTTTGACGTTAATTGCCTATATTTACTTCCAAGCATGGATATAGGAAAATATATGATAAAATTACAGAATTAATTGATGATAATAAATGAAATAGTCATGAAAAAAAAAAAAGAGAAAAATATTAGCAATTAATTGTATTCCGATTAAAATATGCTTGAATTCCGATAAAAATATGATTGAAGGACAAGCGGACAAACTCCACGAAAGTGACGCACATGACGTAAAGAAAAATAAAAGAATTAAAATTAAATTAAATTTATTTTATTATTATTATTATTATTACTTTTAATAAAATTAAACACGTACAAAAGCACATGAAATATGACAAAATTATGCAGCACGTGCTGCATACATTGTCATATTTCCGTCATGTACGTCACTTTCGTGGAACTTGTCCGTTTGTGGGTAATAATAGATCAGCTTGTCGAACAGCTGATCAACAATAAATAACTCCTAGCTGACTTGTTGATCCAACGTCATCAGTAATTAGCAAAAGTAGAGAAAAAAAAAAGAAAATTATGAGTTCGTCAAATTGTAGATCGGCAATAAATTTATGTCGGGACGATACTAGCTTTTATCACTTTTTGCTCCAACCCATTAATTCCCGAGTCAGTAGAAAAAGTTCTTTGATCAGAAGCAAAAGGCAGATAAGAAAAGTTTTCTTTTTAACGTAATTTTTCGTTTTTTTTAAATTACTTTAGTGAATTTTAACGATGAAAAACTTTTGCACATATGAAAAAAATTAAATAAAAATAACCAAATGTGTTGTTTGTACAAGAATTAGCGAGAATAGAGAAAAGTGATTGTGAAAAAAAAAAAGAAAAACTTGTCAAAAATCTCCTGGATATAATTTGTCATTTGTCAAATTGTAGATCGGCAATAAATTTATGTCGGGACGATACTGGCTTTTATCACTTTTTGCTCCAACCCATTAATTCGCGAGTCAGTAGAAAAAGTTTTCTGATCAGACGCAAAAGGCAGATAAGAAAAGTTTTCTTTTTAACGTAATTTTTCTTTTTTTTTAAATTACTTTCGTGAATTTGATCGATGAAAAACTTTTGCACATGTGACAAAAAATAAAATAAAAGTTACACAAATAAAAAAGTTAGCGAGAAAAGAGAAAAGTGAAAGTGAAAAAAACAAAAAAACTTCTCAAAAATCTCCTGGATATAATTTGTCATAATCAGGGTCGGCGGAATTTTTCTTCTCAGCAGATTTGTCCTCCTCGTCGTCGTCGTGGTCCCGTACGCGTTTTATCGACAAAATGTTGTACAAAGCACGAGGAAATGCTGTTGTTGGGCCGAGCACCTGAAGACGAACATCGCACTTTTCCAACAAAAGTTTCAATTTGAGCTCGGAGCGCTCGGTTAGATTCATTGCCTTGAAATAAAATTCAATAATAATAATAAAATTCAATAATAATAATAATAATAATAATGATAATAATAATGAGTCGCGTCACCCAATTAATTTGAGGTCTGCGAAAAAATGTCTTACCGAGAATTGCGAAGGTGAACAATCGAGAGCTTTTTCAGCTGCTGATCCAGTCAGTCGACATCCAATCAAATATCCAGTCTTGTCTTTTAGATTGATCTTTAAATAAAGATTGCAAACGTTCATTGGTTCACGCCGACCATTTCCACACGGACACTCGAGATTCATACACGAATCGTTTCCATCTTTGACTAATTTTTTGCAGAGAGCGCTGGAGAGAAAATGCGCAAAAAAAATTAGTAAAATAATAATAACAATAATAATAATAAGAATTTACCATCTCGTTATAAGAGCACCGGAACTGTTGAGGCTTTCCATATTAATTTCCGTAACAGAAGCAAAAAGAATCGTCACAAATTGAATTCTTTCGGTATCGATGATTTTTTTTTTATTCAGCCTGTCCGATATTTCTTGTATTGTCATCAAAGATTTAATACTCTCGGCTGTAAGGATATAATTGCAAATAAATATTTTGGTTTTTTGTTTGTTTTGTATTTTGATTTAATTTAATGAAATTGCTGCTAATTGCTGAAATATTAACGTTTTGGAACTGCAAATGGATCATGAGGCGTATAATCCGGATCGCATCGTATCGACTGTCTGACCTCGGACGTTTGAGGCAAATCTGGATTTTCCGTTATCAAAGTCTTTCGTACTGTGGAATAAAATTTCTTTGATCAAACAAGTGTGGAATAATTTTTTTTTTTTGTTTTTCGTCAAGGATGCTCGGAAAATCTTTTCGTTTTCTTTCAATTAATTTTTCAATGAAAATAAGTCGATGGTAAGTGGAAATTTTTTTTTAATACTTTTTTTAATTTTTTCCCCAGCATTATTATTATCGTTTAAAATGAATTATCTGATCAATAAAAACCTATTGTTACAGCTGTTTTTTTCTTAAACGTGTCAAATGCCACTCGGGCATCCGCGATAAATAGGACCGTATTTTTTGGTTCCCAAAGTCCGGAAACTCGAACCCACTCGTGCTCCCAGAGCTTGAGAGAAATAGTTTCCTGGCAGGAACCATCGGCAACCTCAAAATCACGGCATACCAGCGATCTTCCATCTTTCGTTACGATGGTACGTGACTCGCTGACCTTCGAATTTTAACAAAAATGAATAATAATAAATTTAAACAAAAAAAAAATGCCCAAAAGCTTCATAATTAAAAGTTGAATAATGAAATGTAAATTAATATTATTATTATTAATTATTTTAAATAAAATTAAACACTTACGAAAGTAACGACGACCAACAAATCGACAAATTGTTCCTGCAGAGCTTCAATCACATCGAGAATGCTCTTGATAGTTCGCAATTTCGACATTTCCTTTGTTGGAATTCTCAAGAAGCGCTCGTAGCGGGCGTTGTCGGAACTATCGTGAGCTTGTATCAGAGCGACACCTTCGTTTATGGTTAGAGTGTATGGGCTCGTTACCGTAGGACAAAACATTTCATTTTTCTCGTTTGCTCGACGTAGCATAATTTTAGCATTTATCACGTCCACTTTATTCAAAATATGCAAATAATCAAAATTATGATACAATTTTTTTTTTTTTTTGTTTTTTCTTCCGATAGCCACCATTTTTCATATCAAACAATAAAGAATCCATTACAAACCGACGCTTCCAATGTGAAAAGTCGACACCATTTTGTCAATGAAATCGACTGTGCCCCATACTGTAACATTTATGAAATCTTTTTCAGAGTCTCGTAGTGTAAACGTCCAAACTGCTCTAGTGCCACCTCGATCTGCAAATGTACACGTAAAGTGCATTCAAAATTTATCAAAGCGATTTTTATAGAGTATATATATATATATATATATATATATATATATATATATATATATTTTTTCAAATTTTTAATGTTTGTTTTTATCATTTCGTATAAAATATACATCAATTTTTCTGATAAATAATATATACGTACATGAGGATGGATTTGCCTCGAACGTTTTCGAGTTCAAACTGTTTATAATGATACCGATCACGAGCGAATTTTGAGCGTTCGGTTGAATGGAATTCAAAGCTTGACGATAAACTCCAGACATGATTATAGATCGTTTATTTGTACTTCCAAGTTGAATATTTTTTACGTTTTGTATTCACGAGCTTTAAGGACCCTGAAATTTTTCGCACAAGCTTTTTTTTAATGAAGAAACAAAGAATAAGTAAACTCGTGAGCAAAGAGCGCGATGTATCGCGTCTCGTGTTTGGTGTGAATCGACGCACGCGCACGATTCTAAAAAAAAAATGCTCGTGCGCATGCGCGTACAATTTATTTTGAATTTTTTTTTTTCCGTTAAGTTGTTTGTTTGAAAAAAAAACGAGGGGATGGAGGAGAGATTGAAATCAATAATCGACATTGCTCTCTGATGAAATTGATGAATTTTAATTAAGGCACGACAATCCCTATCGTGATACAATAGTATCACTGTAACCCTTTAGTTTTGCGATGCTTATGACAAAATTAAGGATATTACAGATTTTAATATACTACGACGTAACCCCGAAAGCAAATTTGCCCCCATGGGAATAAAGTTAAAAAACAAAACAAAACAAATTTCGATATATTTAATATATGAATACGATATATATATATATATATATATATATATATTTAATATTATATATTATTTATTTCGTATCATATCAGAGATATAAAACTTTTAGTCGAAATATATCTCCCATATAAAATATTCGAATATATTTTATTTCCCTGGAGACGTTGAACGATGAGTCGCAATTCTTAGGCACGCTTCTTGAAGAAAAAATAATAATAATTATTTCTCATAAATATTCAACGTTTCTATTAAAATCGTTCATCACAACAACCCAAATTACAAATGTAATTTGCGGCGCGATAGAATTTTTTTTCCATTCCATCTGAACGTGATTGAGGAAAATAAAAACAGGGAGAAAGCTAGAAAAAAGATAAAAATTTGCCTCGATCTGGCTTTTTCCTCAGTTTTCATATTACATTACACCATTAAATGTAAAAGCGAGAATAGTTTTAAAAAAAATCTTGAGCTAATTTGCGCAATGCCACAAAATTCTCGGTACGATATATGGCAGAGCAAAGCGCATTAGGTCAGATTTTTTTTTTTCCTTAAAAAGCACCCATCAAAGTCGATTATTTACAAGAAATTGCTCGTAAAATTTCACACCTATATGTAATATCAATGTTATTGCGTTCATTGCCTTTATCGGAAGTAAATTGAAAAATAATATCTCACTCTGAAAAGATATACATATATATATATATATCTTCTCTTATCTTATCTAATCTTGCTGGCAGACGCCAACGCGTTAAATGCTCCGTTATATTCGTAAACTATTCAAACTTGTATGATCGACTGACTCGGAAGGTACAAGAAAACTATTTGCGAAAAAAAAAAAAAACAAAAAAAAAACTAGAATTACACAGGAGTTTCTGGATTTTCCCAATTCTCGGCATTTTCTCGTGACAGAGCTCGATCATTCGTATCCTCGTTAACGACGAGACTTATAGAATCATAAAAATCCACATCGGTCGATCTTTCGCCACCGTGTGGCAAACTTTTATTCGACAAAGGTGACAAATCGCTATTTTCCTCCTCGGGATTAAAGCCACGAATAAAAACACTGTCTGATTGTGAGTGGGATGGCGTTGAAATTTCCGAAACAAGAGGAGTCGACTCGTCATCACTGACATCGCAATGTCCTGGTGAATTTTGCACTGAATTATCAAGCAGACGATCTTTAAATTTTGTCAATTTTTCCAAACTCGTCGTTGGTGGGGAAATGGAAATTGTGAATTCGTCAGTAGTCGTCGTCACGGTTGGTGTTGATCTTCTAATATTCATGGCCATTCTCGTTGTTTTATTTACTTCTTTTAATTGTGAATTATCGCTCGTTGAATCATCCGTGGATTTTGAACGATAAGCTGGTCGTGGCGATGACGGCGGTGAGACAAAAAGCGAGGCTGGACGACCAATAGAATTTACACTGTTGATTCTTTTCTTTGATGATTGACGATGATTTCCGTATGAATAATTTGAACGATTGCTCCGTTGCGATGTTACGCTACGCTGAGAATTTGTACGACGTAACTCGTTGATCGAATTATGTGAACTTTCGTCGGAACTCTCAGACTCATCGTGAACAGGAACCCAGTGAAATATTGGCGATGATTGCAATAAAACGTAATCCGTCTCGGGTGCCATGGTGATTTGACATTGCGAACGATCACCTGAAACAATTTTATTTATCATTTTTTTTTCTCTCAATTAATCGCAACTACAAAAAAAACAAAAAAATACATTAAATTGCGGAATAATCAAAATTCTGTACAAAAATTCCAAATATCGTTAATATCGAAGAAAGCATTTTTTTTTTTGGCTCAACACCGTCACTACGACCCTGCCCTTACATCCGCAAAAAAAAGCGCGCAAAAAATTAGCACGATTCACTTGTACACTGACAATACGAGTACAAAAGAGCCATGCAAGTTAATCAACAGAAAAAAAAAAATAAAACAAAAAATAAGTACAAGATGAATATATTCGTCATGTGAATAAATGAATACAATCATCGAATTTCGTTGATATTTTGTATTTTTTTTATCATTTGTTTTTATTGTCAATTTGATACGTAACAACTATCATAATTTTGTAAATTAGTTTTCAGGGGGGGGGGGGGGGGGGGGGAGCGTGATTGATTACAATACAAGAAACGAACGAGGTGCTAGAATGCCGAATTTTTTTTATTTTCATTTTTTTTTATTCGCTTCGCGACTAAACATACGGGGGAGGGTCGATGGGGGACAATGATCGATGCGTTATATTGCGAGAATAAATCGCGATACAAATTTTGTACGAAGATTTATATTTATATCATATTTTTTTTCCTATCTCTGTTTATTTTTGGCTATTTTTTTTTTTCCCCTCAATTCAACTAGCAACAGCAGAACATGGTAATATCACAGTCTTATGCCTACGTCGCTTTGTTAACAATAATACTTAATTTTTTCCTATTATTCTTTTGATTTTTTTTTTCGGCTTTTGTAAATACGGAATGAAAACAATGGCGTTGACTCATCTTTGAGTGTAATTTACTTACGATTTTTTTTCTTCTCATTATCTCACGCTATTTACATGTAATATTTTTTTGCTGATTTTTTTATGTACAAGATAAAAATGGCTATAAACGATATTATCTGCATAAATTGCTCCGAGATTAAAAGAAAAAAAAAAAAAACAAACATCAATTTTATACACATCATCTGTTAATCTTGATGCATTAATCTAATCTTAATCAGTTTTGCGATAAATCAACGAATGAACGAAACTTATCATACAATCTTACACATGTAAAAAAAAAATGTAACAAAAGAAAAACTATTTCAAGAGCATTCGCTCTCTTCGAGAGTGTTTGATAATTTGGCGTTAATTCGTTCGTCCAAATAAATGTAAAACACATCTCTACTGGACGATCAGTCGAGTTTGTATCTTGGAAGAAACTGAAATTTGAACTTTTTGTAATTGTTTTTTTTTTTTTTTCATATAGATGTATCGTATACGCGAAAATACGATTGTAGGAGCAGAGGCGTAGAGACGCGTACCAGTTTGCAAGGACAATTATTTTCGTCCTCGATCAGTGTTTTTCGCCCTGATCTGGTTTTTGTTTTTTTTTTTTTTGCTTTTTGTTTTGTTTCTCTCGATCTGACTAGAAGTTTGTGCAGTACTCGGTGACGATGTCAGGGCTTTGGTCGGACATCGGTGCTTCCTGTACAATGACCAGAGGCAGTGAAAGCGGTAGACAAGTTGGCTCACCTGGCAGTGAGTCTGTCGTTGCAGCTGCAGGTGACGGAACGTCCAAAACATCCTCGCAAGCTTCCTCGTTAAGCGTTTGTAGCGCACCGCAAATCATTTGTTCCTCGAGTGTCACCTATGGGCGTGTGCCCAAAAGCATTAAAAACAAAAAAAAACAAAAAAAAAGAGAAACAAATTTAAAAAAATCATAATTTTGTTTTTTTATAATAAAAATCGTCGTTTTTTCTCATCTACACGGACCAACCTTTCTTCACACACACATAACTAGTCAACTCGCATATAAAAGGCACGATTAAACATGGCTCTAGTCTATTTTGTAGTGCAAAAAGAAATTTTAATAGGTCCTCGAGCGACCTTACCTGAAACTGTTTTGTTTATTTGTTTTGTTTTTCACCACAATTGATCGTATTTTGAGAATGGAAAAGAAAAATACGAGTCCATGTTAGCAGATGTTTTGTTTTTCGTAAATTAAGGGAGAGATAAATATTGTGGGAAAATTTCATTTTTTATCTCGTCAATCTCGATGAAAATTCGCCTCACCTGTTTTTCCATAATTGATTGCTTTGTCTGGTCGCGTCTTGCTGGACCGTCCGTTCTCGACGTTGTTTTTTCCTTCTCTACGTGGCTCGGTACTCTCGGTATGCTGACCTGTGCTGTGTGTTCTACATTGTCAAAAAATAAATAAATAAATAAAAATAAAGCAGACCAGTTAAAAGCAATTTTTTTCAAGTTTGACGAAAATTTTCTCGTTAATTTTACCTTTTCGTGCAATTTGTTCGGGACCGACGGAAAATCTAACACTTCGAGATCCTTCCTCGTGTGTCGTGAACGACGATAATTCTTGCTCTCGCAACGAAACGATAACCATTCTGAACAATTCCCAATCGCCAAATGCCATTCTCAACACCTAACAAAAAAAATAATAAATTTTTTTTTTTAAAACGATAGAATTAAAAAAAAAAAACAAAAAAAATGCGATTTACCTCTTTCAAGTCCTGGAGAACGCAGTGAAGCAAAACTCGGCCATTAATATTGTTCTCTCTGATGAGATTTTTGTAATCTCGGATTCTGTTTGGATTTAAATCTTCAATTTTATCCACTAGATCGCAAACTCCGTTGACAGAGAGACTGCCAAGTCTTGTGTCGAGAATTTCAGTCTGTAAAGGATAAAGACGAATTATAAAATATAAAAAAAATTAAAACGATATTAAATTAAATTATTTGTAAAGTATTTTCAAGTTAATTAGTAAAAGCGAAAGAAAAAAAAAAAAAAACAAAGGTTTGCCATTGACGATTTTATACCGGCAAAGTTGTGATTGCTGAAAGCGGTTTCGGCAAAGATTCCATCGGTGGAATCCACATTGGCGGTTGCCACGCGTAAGGAGGCTGAAGAGACCAACCCGGAGGTGTAATTGCTTGTGATTGATTAATCAAGTTTGGATTTTTCGAATATTTCGAATGTCTGAAATTTCTGTTTGGATTTGTCGGTTCGATGGCCTGAAGATGTTGCTGATGCCAAGGATTTATAGTTTTGTACATTAAATGATTATTATCATCCTCGATACTTTGTTGTTCCTCTTTGATTTTTTTTTTTATATAAGGATCGAGATTAATGGTGAACGGAAGAAAAACTTTCATATCACTGACGAGAAGGCTCGAACGATGAAATGTGAGAAATACATCGAGTTTTCGTTCGTCCCTGTCCATCTCGAGAAGTGGCTGAACATCTTTGAGAACTGGAATTTGCGGTCTTACTCTGTTAAATAATTAAAAAAGAAAGAAAAAAAATTAATAGAAATTTCATGAGATAATTCAAGGGATAAATTAAATAATATAAAATGATCATTCTTACTTGTCGTAAAGACTTTTCAATGATGTTGAATCATCGAGGCTTTCCTCAAACAGATCATAATGAAGAATAAGCCAGGACGTTCTGAACGGCCATTGCTCGGTAATATTAATCCAGCTGGCAAGATGATACCAATTAAAATCAATCTGGAATGCTTTTAACAAACGTCCAGTAACGTAAACGACATTCATTAAACGTCGCATACTTCGTGGATTAACATCGCTAAAATAATCATCAGTTAAGAGCATTTTGTTCAAATCTTGTGCACCTCCAAGTCTATTTAAATTACTTCCGATACTGCTCGCTATGGATTCGCTCAAACGTAATTTTCTACTTCCTTTTCTACTTGGCGGTTTGAGCTTTTCGTTGCTGTTCATAACACTCGACTCGGTACTGAGTCTTCTGTTTGATACTGAATGATGCATCGAATTTGCTGTTGCATAATTAACACTCTCCTCGGCCTCGTTCCAGGTCGTTTTTTTACCATGCTGGGCTGTCTGTTGTGCCACTTTGACTTTTCTCAATCCGCTATTTTGAAGATAAAATGGCAAATGTACCATATTACGAAGATAATCATGTCCACCGATGTTTGATTCTGTAAAGAGTCTTCGACTATTTACCTCAACAGCCTGCAAAAATAAAATAAGCAAAAAAATTTAATTAAACGTTTTTTAGTTTTTTTTTTCGTAAAAATTTCAAATTAATTGATAGAAATTTTCAATTCTCACCCTGGCAATTATGTGAGGATCTATTGCCAATATAACGACAAATGGACAATTATTGTCGCTAAATAATGCCTGCATAGCGTCGAGAACTAGTAAAACTTTATCCTGTTCACAGCTGTCGAGTCCATCGACAATTACTACCAATCTGCTCTGTTGCAATGTAAAACTGTCCAAGCATTTGACCTGAAATTAAAAAAAAAACATTCATGTGATGTGAATTTTTTTTTTGTTAATTAATTTTGAGTTTGAGAATTGTTTTTTTTTTTCGTTTTTTTAATTTACCATTTCGGTCATTAAATTCACTTCGGACTTTAGTGTTTGTATGAAACCCTCGCTCTTTACAGTCTCGAGCTTTGCAATGCTACGCTGTAAATGCCTTCTTTGGGAAAAAACTATAGCCTGTAGAGTCCTGCTCCAGGTATAAAGATTTGCTATCACACTAAACGCCAACAGCAATAATACTGTTATCATGATTATGTGAGCCGTGACGCGTTCTATCTTTGGCCTGCGAATAAGAGATTTTTTAAAAACATTTTTCACTTTCCCATTTTGTCCTCTTTTGATTCTTCTTTATTTTATTTTTGTAGTGAATTAGTGAGGATAATCGAACGTTCGAATTTCGTTCATGGCTCAATTTTCAAGCCAAAAAAAAAAAAACAATCAGTCTCAGCAATAAAATTGTAAATTTATTGATGAAGAATTTTTTCGGAAAATTTTATATGAATAATTGACTTACTCGGGGCTCTGCAAATCGGTGAGATAAAGCGTCAGTATTGTAACACCAACGAGAAAGCTGCAGAAGCAAAATTCAAATATGATTATATAGGGCAAACAACAAACGTGTCGCCATGTCCATGAGGTCGTTGATTTTATAGGTTTTGGCTTGAATGCGCGATATAAACGAGTCGCTAAAGATCCAAAATCATTCTCGATCGAGTCATAAAGCGAGCCGACCATCTGAGCAACGGCATTTTCACCAGCCGACGTTGTGCCGACACGCGTTTGATCGGTAAAGTAAAATTTTATCGGTTGTATCGTCAGGCCATCGTTGAGCACACCAATCGGTGGATGACAAAATATCACTTGAAGCAAAAGCTTCAGAGAGTTTAATTTTGTTGTAAATGCTACGGTGAAACTGTACGGCCAGTACCAATCGTATCTGCAAAGTAGAAAAAGAAAAAAAAACGATCATGATAAATAAATTTTTTAAAAATTAATTACCAGTCATTTAGGTGACGTCAGAGTCTGTGCTTTTTTTTATCACAAAGTTTATGACAAAGTGTGAATAATTTTAAAATTGCATAATTTTTTTTTTTTTTAGTTAGACTTCTTCGTTACTGTTTCAGATCACCTTAAACTGCTAATTAATGAGTCATTAAACATTGCCAATGTTTTTAGATCGACTCGTATTATTATTAGCTCTTATTGGCGTACCAGACGAGAACTAGAAATACGTAAACAATGCCAGATGCAACGAGAATAATCCAATTACTATTAAAATCAGACCATATTTGTTTATTTCAGGCATGTGTTTTTTTTTTTTAATCACAAAGTCTCAATAATCTCAAAATTCCATAATTTTTTTTTTTTTAAATTGGTCGTGACTTTGTTCCTGTTTCACATCACCTTAAGCTGCTAATTAACGAGTCATTAAACATTGCCAATGTTTTTAGATCGACTCGTATTATTATTACCTCTTATTGGCGTACCAGACGAGAACTAGAAATACGTAAACAATGCTAATTAACGCGATGCCAGATGAAACGCCAATTATCCACGATTGTAAGGCAAGACCAAGGGTGACTCCGATCAACAGAGATACGTGAGCTGTTACGGCAAACAAAAGCGGAGAAAATTGAAAAACCGGATCGATCCATTGACGTGCAAAATTTTTCATCTCCTCTGTAAAAAAAAAAAAACACAAAAAAACAAGAAGATAAATTTTCCAAAAGTATATCAAAGATATAAAAATTTGTTATTTAATTTTTAAATAAAATATATCTGATTTATGGAAAAATACTATACCAAAAATATATACATAAAATTTAATTTTTTATTAGTAAAAAAAATAAAATACAATATTTTGGAATAGTTTTTTTTTTCTTTTTTTGAATATCAAAAATTATCGACCCACCTCGTAATTTGTTCAATAAGAAAGATTTTCCAGAACCCCATTTTGCATAAAGGCCGACCGTTATAGGAGTCGAGAGAGAAGGCTCGCTGAGAATATCGGCAAGTGCGCTACTGTATAAATCGTAACCGAGCATATTTTCATTATCCTCGTTCGTGTTGAGACGACCTGAAAAACAAAAAAAATTGCCAAATTTTCTCTTCACGATTTCAATAAAAAAAAAAGTCAATTATTTTTCGATTAAAAGTTAATCAAGACTTACGAGCACCAAAAATCTGTCCGAGAATTGTTTTTGGATGTTTAAAATCAATATTGTACGGAGTCTCGCCTTGGCGATTCGGTCGATAAAGCAATTGACTATTTTTTGGATTTCTCAGCAATATCTCAACGATCGCTTTCGATCTGGCTCGCATAGCAATGTGAAGTACCGTATCGCCTTTTTTGTCAGTTGCCGAAACTTTAGCTTTCTTGTCGAGCAATAATTGCACCATTTCGGCATTTCGGGATCTCACAGCTTTCAATAAGGGCGTATCACCGTCTTTCGTCGCTATTTCAAAATCTGGATTAGCGTTAAGCAATAATTTCAATATAGCTACATTTCCCTTTTCCACAGCTATGTAAGTTGCCGTTTTCTTATCCTAGAATTAAAAAATTAAAAAAACAAACAATTAGTCACTTTTTTCATCATCAAAGATAACTTACAAAGATAATTTACATCGAGGGAGAATAAACATTGAATGAAAACAAAAGAAAATTTTCAAAGTACAAATTTCAGGGTGAACAAAAAAATGATATTAATTCTATTAAAAATTAAATTATTCATTATTTGGATTAATTAGTATTTATAGTAAAAATAAATTTTGACTTACCTTGCCAGCGATATCGACGTCGACGTATTTTTTTAAAAGTGCCTCGACAACAGAACGATGACCACCCTTAACGGCGTGTATAAGATTTGTATCACCGGCACGATCTTGAATATTTATGTATGCACCTGCATTCAAAAGTGCACTGGCAATCTCGTGATAGCCCTCGCGAGCTGCAATTGCCAAAGCGGTGCAGCCATCTTTGTCAAGGGCATTAACATTTGGCTTGTGCTCGAGTAACAGCATGACAACGTCAAAGTGATTGCCCACAGTCGCTACGATCAGAGGCGTCCACGAGTACTAAATAATAATAATAATAATAATAAATATTTGAATTTTCTCATAATTAAATCGAATCGTTTTTTTTTTTTTTTATCATTTTACCATTCCAGCTGTATCGACATTGGCACCTGCTTTGAGAAGAGCATCGACAATCTCGACACTGCCTTTTCTCGCCGCCCAAACAAGACCTGTAGTCCCATACTGTTGAAAAAAAAACGATAAAGATTAAAAAAAAAACAAAAAAATTAATTTGTGTATTTACGTTTGGAGAAACGAAAAAATATATATATAAAAATTTCTATCGAAATAAACAAATGAATAAAAAAAAATTGAGATAATACAAATATTATGTAATGTATATATATATATATAAGATAATAGATATAATTATAAGTAAAGGTGAAAAAATTAGCCTCTTTTTTTCTTCATTCAACTAACTCGGAACTCGATTTACGAATGGGAAAAATTACAAAATAATAAAATACAAACCTTATCGCCAACGTTGATTTTAGCACCATGAGCGATCAAATCTTTGACAATATCGACGTATCCACGTCCCGAGGCCCATAATAATGATGATATATGATAATTTCCATGGGCATTGACATCAGCACCGCGAGACAATAACATCGTCACCGTGGCCGAACGACCTTTGTACGTTGCCCACATGAGTGCCGTCCATCCGCCCTGTAAAATAAAAAAAATAATTTCAGGGTAAAAAAAAATGTGAAAAAATAAAAAATTATCACAAGACAATAAATTCATAGAATTGAAATGGCTGAATGATTTTTTTTTTTTTTTCAACTCATGTAGACTCATGTAGCAAAAAAGTTATTTCGTCGTAGAATTTTTCTGTTGTTCGTTTTTGGATTTTTCTAAAAATTAAATTAAATTAAATTTAATTACGAAAATGATAATTCTGACCACGTCACGATGATCCAGGTCAGCAACGTGCTCCAAAAGCTCGAGACAGACATCCGTGTGGCCTTCCTTCGCTGCGCAAAGCAGGGCACTCCAGTTGTCCTGAAAATTAACAATTGTGATGTAAAAAAAAAAAAAAAAATTATTATCGTGTCAAAAATGTTTTAATTTCTTTTCTTCTGCGAACAAAAAAAACTCACTGCATCTTCTGCGTTAACATCAGCACCATGATTAATGAGCTCTCTGACAAAGTGTATTTTTCCCTTGGATGCTGCGAGCATGAGAATTGTGCTGCCATTCTAAAATAAAATAAAGAAAAATTTAAAAAGGTGAAAATAAATTTGGCAATAAAAATTATTTATGCAACGATAATAAATAAACACTCGAATTAATTATTCATAAATTTGATCTTAACAATTGATCTCAAATTCGAGCTTAAATTATAATCAAAAAAATTCAGGCAAAAAAAATAATTTTAATAATTGGACAATGGAGGGAAATAAAATTTACCTCGTCCCTGTCGTCTATCTGTATCCTCTTGTTTTCGAGAAAATTTTGAAGACCAGCAAGATTGTCGTCGGCTAAGTAGCTGGCGAGCGATCGGTAACAGAGCGAAACCATCGAGTCCGTCCGATGCAAAGTCTGATAGAAAATTCGAAAAAAAAAAGAAAAGAAAACAATCAATTGTCGCTTAAACATATTATTATTATTATTATTTTCCGAAGAAAATTGCGAGCAACGAGGCAGGTAAAAAATAAAAAAATAAAAAATCGACGTCGACACATGAAAATTATAATCATAGCATTGCGGTTAACAAACGAAAAGACAAAAATTAATAATTTGTCAGTATTATGAAAAACATCGAAAAAAATCGGCAAGACAAGCTGAAGCTCTCCTGTTATTGGCATCACGTAGATTTTTTTTTCTCTGTGTTGAACCTTTTTTTTTCCTGAAAAAAATCTTCTTCGAAAGCTGCTGGATGATTAAAATAAAACAAAAAAAATCTTTGGCCAAACAGGCGAAATTATAAAATCGTGTAAAAAAAAAAAAAACACGTACGTTCAGCGAGACGATGACGCTGTTCGTTGAGATGCTGTTCATCCATGATATTATCGAGAGTTGCATTTTTTTTTTTCCTCAACAATTTTAATCGAGATAGGAAATATTAAAAAAAAAAAAAACTAAAGCAGCTTTTGTGATAAACTTTTTCTTGATTACAGGATCGATATTTCGTTTCTCGTTTTTCTCGTACCTTTCCAATGTATATGCACCGATGATAGCAACGATATTGTAACATTTACGTATCTTGCGATAGGTATATATAGGTAGGGGGATTTTTACCATTTTATAGAACGTGAGCAAGATTGAAAAAGAAAGGCCACTTGCAGTATTAAAATGGCCGATCAATGTGTGTCGAGGACCATTATAATTATAATACTTATTTGTATACAAATATGCTCGTGAGACTTTCTTTCCTCGTCTTTGATGGCTTTTTCATTCAATAAAGTTTTTAATACTTTACTGTCTCCCTCTCTCTCTCTGTCTTCTTGTGTGAACTTTTTCTTCTTCTGCTTTTTCTTCATCATCTTCATTTTTTCGCCACGTTAATTGCACATGCAAGCGAAGAGTTGGAATCACGATAAAATTCACTTTCAACAAAACTCGCAATCAGCCAATATCCTTTGTATTTCACGCACGAAGCACTTTAATTAAAATAATAATAACAATAATAATTTTTGCACCCTGATAAATTTGTTATCAATTTAAAAATATTAGAAGCGAAATTTTTTGAATTAAATATAAATAAATAAATGTTGTCTTAATGAATAAGTAAGGAAATTAGATGGAAAATGGCGGTCGAATATCGAATTCAAGGTGATGAGATAAAATTATGCAATAAATTGCATTAAAAAACTGCAATAATTTTTCGGGATTTCAAGTCGTGGGCGGATTAATTTTTATACGATAAATAAATATAACGTGTGTAGACAAAAAAAAATTATTATCGAAAAAACGACAGCAAAAAAATTTATTAAAATTTTTCACAAAACCGACAGCTATACATGCTAATTATATCGCAACACACGAGATTTTCACGACGTATTATGACCATTAGTCTGGGAATATGTTCGAGATGAAAAATATGTTTTGTTTTGTTTTTTTTTTCTTTGAGAATTCTTTAAGAATTTTTAAAAATCATAAAAAAAATAATTTCCCAACAAAATGATTCGTTAACTAATGGCAAAAAAAAACACTCAAAATTCCATTACCCAAGTAGAAATTCTTTAGTCGTAAAATAATTAAAAATAATTTTCCATTCGAACGAGTCATAATTGGATATTAGATAATTAGTGAAAAGTGAGTTTAAAAAAAAAACAGAAAAGGACGAAACAAAAAAAAACCAGCAGCGACAAATGAGAGAATTTAATGATTATTTTTCTTCTCTCATTTATTTTCTCTCATTGAAAAAACTGACTAACCATTTGTGAATGTCTTCTAATGCCAAAGTTGAATTTTCGACCCTCGGTCCCAATTCCCGTAAAAGTGAAGCTCGGCACGTGAATATGCGGAAAATGCGTGCCAAGCGATGAGTGATGATGATGATGATGATGACGATTTTGATGATCATTTTGATTTGTTTGTTCACGATCATCAGGATCAGTTGCTGATATAACATTTGACCACGAGTGTGGCTGTGGCATGTGCAAACGTAAAAATGGAAGTCGTGACATTCTTCGTCCAGTTAAAAAACGAGGTGGAGGAGTCGTCGTCGTCGAATCATCGATATTATTTGTGTCATCGGTAAGATTTGTCGAGCAAATGGAAATACTACTGGGCGTTTCACTGGTACAAATTAAATCATTATTTTTTAATAAATCGTTGGATAAAAGTGAATTGGGAACACCCTCGGATGCACCAACGAGACTTGTTCGTATGCTCGATCCAATTGCCGCATTTGTTATGCTCGTTCTTCGATTATTTTTACCATTGAATAGAAAATTTTGATTTTTTATTTCCTTCGTAATATCAAATTTTTCATTCGCAAAGCCATTCGAGCTTGTAACATTTGAAATTTGACTTTCGGTATTGAAAAAAAAATCCGGGCTCGATGACGATTCATTAATGATCGTCGGGTCATTATTTGATTTTATTTTCATCATTGACGATGATAATTTTTCATTGTGTGCTATCGTGACGTCATAAACTCCATGACGATCCACATTTATTTTTGGCACATTGAGATATTCTTTGTCAATTTTTTTCGAATGATCGATCGATGGAAATACAAATTTTGATATCGTAAGCTCGTCGTGATATATTTTTTTATTATTTTTTTTTGAATTCATATTGAGAATTGGTAATTTTATTATTACCGTATCGTCATCAATATTATGGGAATTTTTTTTTTCCCTCCCATCATCGTCCTCGTCTCCATTATCACAATTGACAATTTTCGATTTATCATTATCATTTTTTTTCATCGATAAATTTAATGTTTTATCATTATTTCGACTCAGGGTGGATATTTCATCGATGATTCTATCCTTTTCCATAATTTTTCTCCTCTCCTCATCATCTCCATCGATCGATGATAAATAATTTTTCTTTTTTATTTCAATATTTTTTGATTCATCGATCGTCTCAGTTGAGTGAAATTTCAATAAATATTCTGATTTATTATCGGGTCGAGTTGTCAAATTTGAAGAAGGGGCTCTTTTTTCATCCTCTTCATCCTCCTCATCCTCGTCGATCTCGATCCGAAAATTTGCACTCGAGATTCTCGTATTTTTCTCATTAACCCTCCGCATGGCATTCTTCGTCAAACTTTTTATTTTATTTTTTTATTCTCCTACTAGACAAACGCGATCAATTTTTTAAGGCTCTTCCAGTTCCAGTGCAAAATGAGTCTGTCATTTTTTTTCGATTTTTTTTTGTAAAATATTCCTCGATTGTGTAACGTCGAGACGGATGGTTTTTTTTTTATTTTATTTTTTAATCAACGAGAATAAGTCTTAATCGTCGTGTCTGATCGTGGCAGCTGCGAAAGAAATTTATTACATATTTTATATATATATACTATATGATATATATATATACTGTATGAGTTCTAGGAAAATAACAACGAAGATAGAATTCACAATATAATAAGCAATATTCTATAAAAATCTGTGACTTTATGACTAACAGTAAAAAATAGTAAATTGTTCATTTTCTCAACTCTCACAAATTATTAATAATTATCCATATAATGAAATATTTCAGGGCCTGATATAGACATAAAAAAAAATCCACCATGTGATAAATTCTAGTGAATTATTTATATAAAAAATTCAAATACTAGAATTTCACCAATAGTGCAAAAGTTGATGAAATAATTTTCATTATGTAGCCCAATTTTTATAACATAAATACACTTAAATATAATCATATAAAATATATCGATTAAGCGAATAATGATTTCGTAAAAAAAAAAAAAAAAATACATCTAGACGACACATAAATATATAAAAAAATATACTTGTATTGTAAAATTTGTTGGTCATCTCTTCGTGGATTTTCTTTTGCTGTGCATTGACATAATTTTTTAAATACGAGGAGGAAAATTTAAATGAATTAATATTTGGTAGAAAAATTGCACAAACGATCAAGGCTTGTAGAAAAAAAATTGAGCGAACATTCGAACGAGATAAAAATTATGACAAAGAGCAATTATTTTTTGTAACTCCCACGCATCGCCGTAAGTTTTTTTATTTTATTTTTTATTTTTTTTTCATTTCATTTCATTTATTTTTATTTTTCATTACTTGATGATCACGCGGCACGAAGTTCACCGCGACGGGACTTGGGATTTAAATGAATAGAGATCACGCGGTCGTTTTGCGAGGCAACGAGAGACGCGAGTCATTTTAATCTCGTTCGTGATTATTCTCTACTGGGCTCGATCACGCACGTGATCGGGAGCCGAGCAACGAATGGAAATTGTAAATTGGCACGCTCGTTGCTACAAAAATCATTGCACGGCCTGTGGAATTTTTCATCGCAAAAGGGCAATAAAAAAAAAAAAAAAAAATCATTGCACGAGCTGTGGAATGTTTTATTTTTTTCTTCCTTTATACCAAACGACATTGAAATTAATTACAATTCCGTATATTAAATTCTTTTTAGAGGAGAAATAATGAAAATTTTCAAACGAGCAATAAATAAAAAAAAAAATTGTACGCATTTTGAGCTTTACGAGCCACACAAATTTGACAGATAAACGTTATTATGAAGAATGAAAAATAATACAAACGAGGACAAATTGATCGGTTCCATTTTTTTTCTGCTCCCCCTCCAGTCACAGTTGTGTCAATAATCGAGTAAAAAAAAAAATTGGGCACGATGCTATGAAGGTAAAACAAAATGTATCCATGTAGATGACATCAAGTGTCAGCATGGAGAAACGATCGAGAAATTAATTCGTTTTTAACAAGAGCTGAAAAAATATGGTTTTTGCCATTCTACTGTTATTTTTCCATCTTTTTTTAGTAAAGTTTTTTTTTTTGTTTCCATTATTCATTTTATTATATTTTTATCGAATAAAAAATATATATCTCATAAATAAATCATCTAGCAACGAAATAGATTTTTTGATCCTTCCAAAAAACTAACAAAAAAAAAAAAAAAGAAAATATAAAAAACTCGCAAAAAAAAAAGTCAAATACGATTACGGACCTTCGAGAGGCCCAGTCGCAGCATCTTCTCCAGATTCTTAGTCGACATAAGTAGTTTAAACAAATATCGATGATCTCCGAGATTATCCTCAAATAATTCAACGTTTCACTTTTTTATTTCCTTTTTCCTTTTTTTTTTAAACTTAAATCTCGTTTTTCACAAAAAATGTTTTTCTCTCGTCGTATAAGTTTCACAAGATTGAAGGGAAACAGAGAAAGAAAAACTCACAAACGTGAAAAAAAAAGAATCAAAATTTTTGAATTTTTATTTCGCGCCCAAAATATCTCGAGTTTAATTTTTGTTTTTTTTTTTCTTAATTATTTTGTTTGTGACAAAAATTCCGGTAGCAAACTCGGTAATCGCGAATGAAAATATGAGTGAACGCGCGCCGTTCTTGCTTTATACGTCAAGCAACGGGAGCCGAAGAGATTAAAATTGTGTGGCGCGCGACATATATATATATATATACATATATATATATATATATATATATATATATATATATATATCGTGCTGGGATCCAGAAAGCTCAATGTACACACAAACTGCGGGGTATGTGGTGTGTATCAATATAGTTACATATATATATATATATAAAAGTGGCATATACCAATTGTCGTACCATTTTACGTATTTATATACCATATATGGGGCATTCCAGGCCAAATCGACAGAATCAATATATATATATATATTAGTGGCATATACCAATGCTCGCACCTTACCACTAATTTTCCTTTATTTTTATTTTATGAAACTTTTTTTTTTTTTAATTTAAAAATTGATGAGGAGTCTTTTAAATTGACTTGGAATTTACTAAAAAAGGAAAAAAAAATAAAAACAAGTTCCTGTTGACTAGGGCTGGAATGTCCTATATATATATATAGAAAAATATATAAATATATATATATATATATGGGCACAGGCTGCCACGCGGAAAAATATACATGCTCTTTGAGAGAATGGATCTCAAAGACACGATCATCAGACTGAAGAGTGAAAGATACATCATAGCAGCTTGCTCGCTTTATCGAATAATCAATCGATCATAATAATTTTTCGTTCATGACATTAAAAAAAAAAAAAAAACATTTGATCAAACAGACAAAATTCATCTTTATATAAGGCAAAATTATAATTTAACAATGACAAAAATATCTCTCTCATATATAAATTATTTTTTATGGATTATTTTCAAACGAAATAATTGATTTATTTGCAAGTTTAATTATGATTTATTCGTATAACAAAAAAATCATTGAAATTCGAGGAATAATTGTTTGCTCTAAAATTGGTGGCCTAATAAATTTTCTTTAATTTAGATAAATTTTATTTCACTCAAATAAATTTGTATGGAAATAAAAATTAATTTTGTCAGTGAAATTATTTTTTACAAGAGTACGATGAAAAAAAAAAAATATATATATATATATAGGATAAATTCGGAGCTAGATTCTGGTGATTGTCACTTGAAACAATTAAATTGCTCGACAAATTAACCAAGTGACGCCCTCGTTAACACGAGAGCCTCAAACACATATCTAAGTACATAGACCGAGGTTGGACAAACACACACACATACACACACACAAAAGTCGACGTAAAACATTCTAATGCGGCTCTCGAGTCAAAGGGAGTAAAAAAAAAATTAAAAAAAAAAATTAAAAACCTCCACAGAGGGGACCTGCAACGCTATTACATGAAGAAAATAAAAAAATGGGGTTTGTTGCAACGCTCATTGTCTCAATAATTGCTTCAATAAATCTTCATTATTTAACATCGTTGACTATCAAGAATTGCAGCGATATATTCTATATATAATGTTTCTTGTTTATACTCGAGTACAACAATAGGATTTTTTTTTCAGGATTTTTTATTATTTTTTTTTTTAAATATTCTAATCGTGATAATTTGCCCACGACGCCTGATTATGATCCGTAACCTCGAGAAATGATTCCCCACCTCTTATTCCTACATAGTTATATAACGGTGAGACCTGACATTCCTAAAAACGACCGTAGGACTCGTAGCTCATCAATGACGTAAAATCCACGAGCTCTATAAATTATTATTGTTGTTATTATTATTATTGTGATTTTTTTTTTTTTTTTCAAATATAATTCATCCAGAATTAAGCTCTCTGATAAGTATCTCTTACGTGTTAATGTTTGCCATTACGTGAGATTCCTCGAAATTTTCGCGTCCCAAATAATATTCAAACAAGACGCGACGTTTTAAGAATCGCCCAACTATTCGAATGAAAAACATATTTAAAAAAAAAAACCTTTGTTTAAAAAAATATTGTAAATGATCATCGATTCGACCCCATTTTTTCTCAATTTCTTAAAATACTATTGACAATTTTTTTTTTCTTTTCTCTTTCAATTATCCATAATTTTTTTTTCATCGTAAAATATATCTTGATATTTTCTATGTATTTTAGAATTTTTGCCATTTTGGTATTTTGGGTATTTTGGAATTTTCTATTATTAACACTGAGTCGTGTTCTCAAATATTTAATTTACGTTTTATTAAGTTAAATTGAGTGCGTACGACACAGACTTTGAAATTTATAAAATTTTCTGATAAGCGAGAATTTTCAAGTCTACCCCCCCCCCCCCCCCCGTGTGTCACAAGTGTGCCACAAAATAATTGGGACAATTGTCAGGATGCCATACGTCGTTCATCACCTTTAATTACACATCACGAGATTTTTGCTCAACGGTCTCTCGACGATATTTAGCCAAATTTTGGCACATTCACTGCAAAACTCGGTTTAAAATAATTTGCTAAAATAAATTCAATGCCTGTAGCGAACAGTTTCATTGAGGAAGTTTCATTCAAGTGTAGGCAAAGCGTAAGCCTAAATTCACTATTACTCTTTTGTCATCCATTAATATACAACTAGTCAATTTTAACTCTAATTGCTACCCAGAAAAACATATTTTAGGTCCAATAAAATAATAATTATTATAATAATGAAAATAATGATAATAATAATACGAATTCATTGGAAATAATATTCCTATTTGATTCATATTATTCTTATTGTAATAATTAAATTAGCCCCAGCTCAAAAATAAAAATTGTAGACCAAAGAGGCTCCATTAATATACGACTAGTAAATTTTAACTCCAATTGCTACCCAGTAAAACGTATTTTAGGTCCAATAAAATAATAATAATTTTAAAAAATAATGATAATAATAATAATAATACGAATTCATTGGAAATAATATTCCTATTTGATGCATATTATTCTTATTGTAATAATTAAATTAGCCCCATCCCAAAAATAAAAATTGTAGACCAAAGAGTAATTTAGACTCCATTTAATAATAATTTATACTCTTATTTAATACGTGCCTACATCGATTGAGCATTGCACGTTGACTATTATTGTTTTATCATCCATTAATATACGACTAGTAAATTTTAACTCCAATTGCTACCCAGTAAAACGTATTTTAGGTCCAATAAAATAATAATAATTTAAAAAAATAATGACAATAATAATAATAATACGAATTCATTGGAAATAATATTCCTATTTGATGCATATTATTCTTATTGTAATAATTACATTAGCCCCAGCCCAAAAATAAAAATTGTAGATCAAAGAATCATTTAGACTCCATTTAATAATAATTTATACTCTTATTTAATACGTGCGTGCATCGATTGAGCATTGCATTAATTAAATGAGCGTTTATTTAACGCGAGATTTAACGGCTTGCTGACAGGCTAGCGTTGATCCATATGAGGATCTCGCGTTACCGCTAGAATTTATTCGAATTGATTGAAAATTCATATTTTGACTACCCTAAATTTCGTTTTTTTTTTTTCATTCAGATATTTTTATTTTTAACATTGTGCACGAGCTTTTAAACACGAGCTAGAAATTCCGTTTTAATCGAGCTAATTATTAGTTTTGACTTTAACGCATTTAAAATCGAATATATATCATTGGAATAATTTTTTTTTTCTATTTTTAATAATGAGTGAGAAAACGATTTTTTTTTTTTTTTTCATTCATAAATAAAGTTTTATATTTTATGAATGAGGCCTAATAAATTTTGATACCTGCTTGCTTCGATTCCAGAATGATTTAACGGCTTGCTGACAGGCTAGCATTGATCCATAGGAGGATCTCGCGTTACCATCAGACCAGAAAAGTGATGTGATAGTTGACGAGCTGGCAGAGCTGCTGCTGCTACCAAAACTCGAACGATTCTCATTTTTACGTTCTCCCAAAAGACTCGTTTTTTCGGTTGCCTGTTCCATCGACTTATCGTCATCATCAATATTCAACGAGACGTCCATACTTTCACGTTTGATTTATTTTTTATTTTTTTCGTATTGCACTTTTTCTCTCAAAGAAGAAAAAAATTAACGCGTAAAAAAAAAAACAAGAAAAATAAAAAAAACTTGTCTTTTTTCTGACCTCCTCGTTATCCCGTTTCCGTAATGAGATTAAAAAATTCACAATCTCAAAATTATTTTATCAACGATGTTTATTTATTTTGTATAATTAATTAACGATCGCGAAATAGAACAAAAAATTTACAAATAAATTTATTGTCATCTGTATGAGTTCGATCGAGTCTTTTTTTTCTTGTAAAAATACGTTCGTGAAATTGCCATTTTGTTTTGCAACATGATGTCTATATATATATATATGTATATAATGGACGATATCTCACTCGACGCCTTGATTTTTATACCCAGCGTTATCAATTCTATTTTTTACGATTATGCGAAAAATCTTTTCTCGATTTATCGACATTCTTTGGTATTTTTCCCACACCTGCTGTGTGACCATCACGGCATCGTCGGAGGAAAAATTAAATTATATCAATTCTCGATTAACAGAGTCAAATTTATTTATGCCTTTGATATATTCAATTATTAAAAATAAATAAATAAAACAAACAAAAAAACTTGAGAAAAAAATCAGTCACCGGAATAATATTTTTCTCTGTATTTTCAAATCTTTGGTATTCGATAATTATTAACTTTTTTTTTTTTTCTTCTCGAACGATTCGATACAAAGAAAAAGTCACGAGGACACCGATTCGTAATATCAAACTGCGTTTCTTCGAGTCAACGAATACACTGGAGTTACAACAAGACGGGCATAAAATTCATCGAACCCCTCAGCTTCATGACGGTCCGCTGATAACAGGTTATAATAATGGCCACCGTTTCCAAGATATTATATCTCTTGTCTTGTTTTTTTTTTTTTTTTTTTTTTTTTTTTTTTATGAGAGAGCGGCATATTTCATATATACAGACAATATATCGAACGATCGCTCGAACAATTGACTGGCATGTGAGAAAAATTGAAAGAGTTACGAGAGCAAAAAAAAAAGAACGATACAAATGTAATTTATAATTAATGACCCTGATAGTCATTAGGGTGTAAAAAATTAGCAGGAGCAAAGTATATACAATTAAAAAAATAATTCGTAAAAAGAAAAATATTTACAAAAGTTTGCTTCGTTTTCTTTTTTTTTTAATTAGAGCAGTTTCCTTGGTCCTAAAAAAAATATTTAGGGCGTTAGTTAGCTTTGTGTGTGCAAAATATGACTATATATGTGGGTCAAGGAGAATGAAAATTGTTCGTGTCACGAATACTCATTTTTCAATTCTCGTAGTGTAATAAAGGGTCAGCTTAGTCGCACATTATGCTACATAACATCGTGTACTTATAAGAAATAAATAAATAAATAGAGTTGATATGGCAATCAATGTGTAAAAAAATTAGCAGGAGCAAACTATTTACAATTTAAAAAATAATTCGTAAAAAGAAAAATATTTACAAAAGTTTGCTTCATTTTTCATAATTTTTTTAAAAATTAGAGCAGTTTCCTTGGTCCTAAAAAAATTATTTAGGGCGTTACTTAGCTTTCTGTGTGCAAAATATGACTATATATATGGGTCAAGGAGAATGAAAATTGTTCGTGTCACGAATACTCATTTTTCAATTCTCGTAGTATAATAAAGGTCGCCTTATGTTAGTCACACATGATGCTACACCGTGTACTAATTTGTACGTTGCTCTGCCAAGAATGTCGTCGTCGTAGTCATCGTCAACGACGACGACGACGACGACGACGACGATGGCAGGAATAAAAGACGGGGGCCACCCAAAGGACCATTGCAAACGTAAATGCATCGTGATACTATAACTATATATAACTATATTTATCTAACGTTTTAGTTCACGAAATTTTTGCTATATATATAACACAAAAAATTATATATATAGATCGCAAAAATTTATATATATATTAATATTGGACTCCATCTCAATAATTCTCGACTACGATGATGAGATTTAATTGGCACATCACGAGAGACGAAGAATAAGTGAATCTGGCCAAATGTATTTTCGGTTTGAATATTCGTGGGACATTTTCGTGACAGACTTATATATAGGACAAATATTTCTCACTATTCATGATGGTCAAATTATTATTACTCGTGAAAGATGGTAAATATGTGCAAAGAATACCCAACTGACTATTCATTCATATTTATATAAAAATAATAAGCGTATGTTTTTTTTTTAAATAAATTTTCCTTTTTTTTTTGTTTGTGAATTTTTGTTTTTTTTTTTAATTATTACCTCGTGAAAACGATGCTCGATACGTTGGACAATATCCTGCGAGCGCCCTCTGAGAAGTGCAAACTGATTTCGGTAATCCCCGTGCACTGTCACTGGTCTATAATTCCTCGGGTTCGACACTTTAGTTTTTGACTTCAAGTGCGACATTTTTATAATTTTTTTTTGTTTTTTTTAATTTTTATAATCCCTTAAAATTATATTGTCATAGAGACATTGATAAGTTTCGGTCAACAAACGATTTTTTTTTTCTTTTATAATTTTTTTTCAAACAAACTATGTCCATCACATAACGCAAAATTTTTTGTTATGAAAAACTCGAAGATTTATCCGATCATCAGGCAAAGTTTGACGGATGGGAGGAAAAAAAAAATTACTTCGTCGCACGTGGCCTATTACTGATAAAAATATAAACACATTTTTACATTAAAAATAAATAAATAAATAAATAAAATATTAAATCCACTAAAAACACTCGAAAATTTTATTTAACAGGAAAAAACGTCTCGATCGAAAAATTATTCGTGGTTGAAACGTACTTTTGGGCGCAGCGTTGAATCGCCCAATGTTTTTTATTTTTTATTTTTCCTCAAATTCTCGTGATCCACTCCGATAACGAGATTAAACTCACCGGATCTTACGCAGCATTTGAATAAAAGATAAGAAATCCATGAACAACGAATATTGTCACTGAAGTCACCGTAAACTTGTCAACATTTTGTGCTTGATCGTTAACAATTTACATTTATTTATTTTTCAACAATTTTGTCCACGTTATTTATTTATTTCTTTATTTATTCGTAAAACTTTGTTTTCTTTTTTTTTTCAATTTGAGAACTAAAAAAAATTATTATCGATAAACTTTATCGATTAGAATATTTTTTTTTTACAATTCTCACCAGGATAAAATCGATTTGAGATTGGAAAAAAAAAAAAAAGTGTCAATCGCACATGGGAAAACAAATTTTTTAAATTGGTTTTTCACCTCGACGCTCACGAATAATTAATTCTGTCTCATGGCAATTTTTTCAAGATCTCTCGCTCGTGCAATTATTATAATAATAATAAATATTAATTAATATTAGTTAATTATTTTTTTTCACGACACTTTCTCGTTGTCTTTTTGTATGCGCTCGGAGGGAACAAAACTTTGCAGTATGCTCGGATATTTTACGCTCTCAGCAATATTCCTCCCTCCCACTTTTTTTACAACTAACTCTCTCTGTCTCTCTCTCTCTCTCTCTCTCTCTCTCTCTCTCACTAACTCTCACGCAGTCTGGTATCGCGAATAAGAGATTGCACAATATATGGAGGATGAGAGTTTTGCCCGTGAGTTTATAGACGAGTGTAGGCTTTGGTGCGAAACGTACACGCGATAAAAGCTTCCAGGGTCTCGTTGACGGTCGTAAAAAAGAAAGAAAGCAAAAAAATAAAAAAAAATAAAGAAAAAAAAATAAAAAAAAATGTCACGTATACACGCGACATTCACTAGGATAATTTCATCTACACTGGCCTTATGCTTGGGTGCGTGTGTGTATGCGTGTGTATTATATTTTGCGGTACTCGAGAAAGTGTGTCAATACCAGAGCGAGAGAGAGAGAGAGAGGAAGAGAGAGAGAGGAAGAGAGAGAGAGAGAGAGGAAGAGGGAGAGGAAACAATGACGACATCAGTAGAGTGTTCGTGTCGTAGTCCAGGATCGTATATAGGTCGATCCCCAGAGAATTATAAGAGTTTCTTTTATATGCGGATAACGGCTGATTAATAATAAATAAAAAACCGACTGATTAAAGAATAAAATCAGCTGATTGAAGAATAAAATTGACTGATTCAGAATAAAATCGACTGATTAAAGAATAAAATCGACGGATTAAAAAATAAAATCGGCTGATTAAAGAATAAAATCGGCTGATTAAAAAATAAAATCGGCTGATTAAAGAATAAAATCGGCTGATTGAAGAATAAAATCGACTGATTAAAAAAAAAAAATCGGCTGATTGAAGAATAAAATCGACTGATTGAAGAATAAAATCAGCTGATTAAAGAAAAAAATCAGCTGATTAAAGAATAAAATCAGCTGATTAAAGAATAAAATCGATTGATTGAAGAATAAAATCGGCTGATTAAAGAATAAAATCGGCTGATTGAAGAATAAAATCGGCTAATTAAAGAATAAAATCGGCTGATTAAAAAATAAAATCGGCTGATTAAAGAATAAAATCGGCTGATTGAAGAATAAAATCGACTGATTAAAGAATAAAATCAGCTGATTGAAGAATAAAATCGGCTGATTAAAGAATAAAATCGACTGATTAAAAAAATGAAATGAGCTGATTAAAAAAATAAAATCAGCTTAAAAATGTCTCGCGTGACCCAAGGTCGATTTTATCAATTATATCGAATTTTTCGTAAAGTACAAAATACCCGTTTTGTTATTTTTTACTTTTTACTACAACGCTCTCATGGCTTAACTCGACCGAGAGACAAAGCACGAGATAATACGATTGTAATGCTCGTGAGGGTGTGTGTGCTCGGATCGACAATCATGTGAAATGTTTATAAATCTCGCGTTATTCGATCGCTATATTGACAGAGTTCATTCTCGTGGATGATAAACTTTTTTTAAAAATTGTTTATTAAACAAATTTATAAATATTTTTGTTTGCAAAAAAAAATATAAATATTTTTTTTAATACACCATTAATTTGAATTATTAATATTATTCGAATAATAATATACCAAGAACAACATTGACACAAATTTTTTTATGAAAATTATTTATAAAGACTTTTTCGTTCTCGTTGACTTTTTTTTTTTTATCGAGCAAAGACTCAATTAACGGAGAATTATCGCACGGATTCGTCAATATAAAACGTAATATATATATATATGACACGTCACGTCCTCCGCAGGAAATGAGAAATGAGACAGGATTAATTATACAAAAGCAATCTCAGCGACGTCGATATTAAATCGTATTTATAGCGAGAAATAATATTAATGATTTTTTCAATAACGATTTTTAGAACGCGGAAGGGAATGTAAGCGCGAATTTACCGATGCACAAAAAAACGTAACAATTTTTTATTTATTTTACAAAGAATTTTATAATTACGTAAATTCCATCACGAGTCAGATATCATCGAGGACATGATATAAATTTTTCTCTTGTCCTTTGACTGATTATTAATTTGTTATTTTTTTTGTTCGCTTAATTCTTCATTAATTACACTTTTTTTTTTCTAACTTTTTTCTTTCCACTATTTCATTTATTTTTCGTTAAATTTCTCAAGGATCACGAGTGCTTCGATCGAATCGAAAAAATTATTATAATTTTGCAATTAATTCAACATATTTATATATGCGGAAATTTTTGCCACGTTTTATACACGAGCGCTCTCCATTCCAAACAGACTGTTGCATTATTACTGACGACTATGAATACGCGAGAATCCTTTGTGGCCTCGTAAAGTAGAAAAATAATAATAACAATAATGCACGAGAGAGAGAGAGCCCGACATATATATATTGGAAATCTGTGTGGGAGTTTCTTTGTGTTGGAGTAGAAAAAAGATGAATGATTAACCCACGTGGCACGAAAGCCCACATTCAAGGATTTACAGGTGGATGAGCAAAGGGAGAGATAGTGAGCGAGAAAAAGGGAGGGGGGGGGGGGGGAGAGAGAGAGAGAGAGAGAGAGAAACTTCAATCTCATCAGGAGAAAGCGCATGTACCGATAGTTAAAGAGGGGACGAGCTATTTAACACGCTGAACGAGCATATTTATCGAGTATGCATCCACCCACGAGGTTTTATCATTATAACGAGAGAGAAACGAAGGGCATATATCCTGATGCACTTTAAACTTGGTGCTACAAATAAAAATATTGCGAGCCTTGAGCTTTAATTAGAACAATCTAATGTATTGGATCAGCCAAATAGTCATTGAGTTTTTTTTTTGTTTTTTTTTCTATGCAGATGGAAATAAATTTCATTTGAAAACGCAAATTTATTTTATAATTTGACGGCTTTACAGCTGACATACAGCTTGACAGTTCTAAGCTTTTTGTTTTTGTTAGAATAAAAAAAGTTTACGATTTCGTTAAGAATCGTGAAAGTTTTCCTCTCATTTGCAGTGAAAAAAAAATTTAATGACTTTTTGAACGACCTAATTCGTTTTGGTGTTAAAAAAAAAAATACTCGCGTGTATATATTTGAAATTTTTGAACACAAGTTCGAGCTTAAGGCTTGAGGTAAATTGTGAAATCTACACAAGTGGCGAAAGAAATAGCTCCAATTTTAACAAAAACAATGCCATTCCGAGAGGGTTGAAATTTCGGGGTGGAAAATAATCAAGTCTCATGCCTGATTGATGGACCTAGATATTTTTCGTCCTCAAAATATCAATCGTCACGAAATAGGCCTAATTTACATTTTATATTTATTTTCATTACCGACCGAGTATGTTGTTTTAATCCTCTGTCGGTAAAACAGTTTCTGCGTAAACCATTGTGGATGTGAGAAAGTTGCAGTTACTCCTGCGTACGAAAATTATCCTAAACGGTTAATCTTTTGGAGAATTTGGTAACAAATACTGTAAAGAATGCCATTTAGAGATGCTTCGGATTTAGAGGACGAGAATAGGTCACAGGCTACGTTTGTGAATATTTCTACCAATTTTTATCTCGGGCCCTTGAAAACTAATAAGGGTTTTTTTTTTTTTCAATTTATGACTACTTTTGCTCCATGCCCATATGTCTCATAAAATAAATCATAAAATAATTCATAAAATAAATTCATAAAATCCTTTAAAATTTACATAATTCTCAGTTAATTTCTGCTAAACTCGCAGCCATCTTCACATGGATAAAAAGTCCCGACATTCCTGCAGTCTCCCCTTAATTAATTTTGAAACGATCGTAAAATTGATATATATATAACGAGTTATTGACACTATAACGACGTAACAATGAATAATTTGCTGTAATTTCGTTGTATATAATGAATATCATGAATTTTTATATACATACTGCATAAGCAATTCATTTAAATAAGAAGGAAAACGAGTATTGCAATATATCCGTGATGACGACATGAACTTGAACTGCACGTGGCTCGGAAGCCATGACCGCGCGCCTCAATAAAATATTTCTGCTGCTCGGAGGCAGCAGTAACGAGCAAAACTCGATCGGCGCACTTGGATGTTTACGTATAGAAAATTCTTTCAAACTCGTTGCACTTGGAAAAAAAAAGGGCCCCGCCAACATAAAAGTGTACTCGATCTCGTTCAATATTAAAAAAAAAAGAATTGTTCCAACACAAAAATGTACTCGACCCAAAATCAATCCTCGTCTGAAACGCCTGACAATTGACTGAAACGCCCCATACATTATCGAAATTGCCGGAAATGGAGCAAATATTATCCGGATTTGCTGGAATGCGCCATAAATTATGGGAAATCACCAAAACGTCCCATAAATTATGGGAAACCGCCAAAACGTCCCATAAATTATGGGAAATCACCGAAGCGTCCCATACATTTTTATCTTGATTGGCCAAAATGTCCCATATAATTTGTGTCTTGTCTTAAACGTCGCATATATTATCTATACGACTATGCTCAAAGCTCCACAAATAGTGCCGGTAAAGATCTATCGTATTCCATTATCTTCAAAGTATTGGAACAAAAAAAAAATTAAAAAAAAAATTTATCGAACGAGAAGAGATAACGAAGTTCAGTGCACGTGCGTGGTACGATATCACAATTATCTTTCACACTCTATTCGGCCCAAATTTTTTTCATACAATATTATTTATACAGCGAGAAAACATGTGCAATTATTTTTCTCTTCAGTTTATTTTATAGTGAAAAATCATTTTTTGTTTTTTTTTTTAATATTATTTTTCCCCTACAATTCGACTAATTGACTAATTAATAAATTAATTCATTACCGAGCTGGAATCTCCCTCGAAATAAAGCCAAGCTCTTGGATACGGGATCCACGAGTTCATTTTTACGCGTAACACGCGGTACAAATTATAAATTGATAATTTGTTTTTTTTTTAAATCTAGAAAAGGAAGTGAAAAATTATTTGAACTAGGAACGATGAAAATTGGATCGATAGGCAAATTAATCGCAAATTTCAACACAGTCGTGAACGTCTCAGAACTCGATGAAAGACTGACAGTAAGACATATGTGATGAGTTCATATACACACCACATTATATTTCTACAGCTCTGGCGTGTTATGTTACGCACAAGAATGAATAAATTATACCCATTTATTTGTCGAGTATTTACCAATTTCGATATACCGTTGTAATATGCCTTAAGCCCTCGAGTTTGTTGCTAATAAATTTATATATATATATATATACAAAAAAAAAAGAATCGAGAATACAATGACGACCTTACACGCATAAAATGAAATATCGATGGAGCAATAAACGTAATAATAATAATAATAATTTCATTTAGCTTCGATATTCCAATCTATGACAAGATTATGTTATATATATATATTATATAACGATATGTACATATAGCGTTTCCAAATAAAGAGCCGCAGCAGCATTTACGCAAATTAATTAAAATAAATTTTTATCTCATTCGAAATTTTCGCTGTATACAGACAAAAGTTTTCGAGCGTTTTTTTTTGTACTCATGTACAAAAACGATAATATAATGATGATGATCGATGCGCCAAAATAAATAATAAACGCAATAGAGCGATTTTTTGCTCGATCGATAAACGTATAATAGTGATAATAATAATAAATGCGCAAATACATTTATAATTTGATTTATTTTTGACTCACCAGTCGATGAAAATTGGATTCGTCGATATCCACGACGTCGTCATGAGTGTCGAAATTATTGTGTCCGATATTCTGAAATACCACGAGAAGAGGCGATGATTAGGGCGAATGGACACAATCGATCCCCGCTCAAGTAAGCTAGAAATTATCGAGACATTATCGTAATATTTATCGTTAATAAAATAATGGGCAAAAGATTTATCGTTTAGTCGCAAAAACGACGAGATTTATTTTTAACTTTAGAATGAAAAAAAAAAGAAAAGAAAAAATACGCGCGAGAGTAAAAATAGTAGAGAGAGTGGGGGAAGTAAATTATAATCGTCAGACCTCTCGGCCCGTCTCCAAAATATGACGAAAAAATAAATAAAAAAAAACTTAACTAAAATTAAACCCATGAGACGAAAAAACAGCAATCAGTGAATAATTTTTTGTTTCTTCCGGTGTAAATTTGATTTAAACATAAAAGCGGATAATTACAACCGGAAATGAATGATAGGAATAATAATAAAAATATCAAATGATAAATAAAAGTTGTAAAATAATTGAAACATGAAAATAATCGATATTAATAATAATAAAAAGTTTATTTAAGGAAATAATGAAAAAGAAGGCAAAATAAATCGTAACAAAATGATTAGTGAAAAAAATATTACAGAGAGAGAAATCAGGGAGAGGGAGAGTCTGAACATTCGAGTGATTATGAGTTCAAGGCTGTGCTCTAATTCAATGAAGCGTAAAACGAAAAATCTCGACGACACTATTAATCCCAGGGACGATAATAATTAACAATTGCATATCTATATCTATATCGCAATTGTATATCTATATCGCGATGCTTTTGTTGAGATTTCAATGAATCTCGAGGCTCCCCCCCCCCCTATCCGCAACGAGCACTTCCGGTTTATCGTACATGATTCTTTGTTTCAATTACGAAACGGAGGTTATGTATGACGTAGCTCATTGCTACACAGCCCGATAAAAAAATGTAAAATACATGCAAAAAAGTGAGCACGATTGTTGAAGCTCGTAAATTTATTTTTCGTCATGTGTAAACTCACCTGACAAACGCCACCTTTGTTCTCTCGTAGATTTCACTGTCTCGTGTCGTTTTTTTTGTTCTTTAAATTCTTAACACTGCACTCAAAAAACAGTGCACTTTTTCACGCTGCACTCGAAAACTTGACCCGTAAAACGCGCGCGGATACAAAAAAAACTCTCTTTCACCTTCGTCACGTGTTAAAAGCACTCTCGCAAAAATTGCTCACATCTTATTGCGTTATTGACGTTACACGAGGACAAATGAGTATAAATTCATCTCTCGTTCGAAAAAAATACGCGCGAGCCAACCTCGAATATAATGCGCTTACACTGGTTCTGTCTCTCTCTTTCGTCGCTCGATCCTTTTTCACGTTCCACCGCCAAACGCTCTGACAAAGTTTGACGCTCTGCCGGTAGTTGGCGCGTCATTCGAAAACAGCTGAGCGAAACAGATGAGCGATAAGGTTAAAATGAAAAATTTAATTGTCTTGAATTTACTGTCGGCCAAAAGGCATAAAGACACGTAAGAGACATAACAAGAACATAAAAAGGGATTGAAAGAGAAGAATGAGAAGGAAAGAAATATATACACCACTACGAGAATCTTTACTCCTTTATTCTCGGACAATCCTTGCTTTTTCGTCCGCTTTGTTGCTCTCGCTTCGATCAAGTTTGACAATCTGCCGGTAGGTCGCGCACCAGTCCAAAACAACTGATCACCCCCTCCCTGCTACTGGCGCCGCACGCACGTGGGACAACCTATACAAAGTTGGCCTGAAACTTTAATTATTTCACTCTTTTCTTTTTCTACTCGTTAGGGAATCGTTGGGGAGTGATTGGGAGTCTAATTAACACATAGGGGAGTCAACCGATTTTTGTAATCAAGAAATCAAAATTTGACCACGAAGAAATTGACCACACAAAGTATCAGCGTCCAATATAAGTATATTTCAGTACTTTGTGATGGGTTTCTTCATGTCCTCTTGGTAGCTTCCGATTTCACGATGCTTATCGAGAATTTAGTGTACTTATGAAAACTCATTTTACTTGTGACTATTCAAATTTCTCGTGTGTCTTTTCAATAGTTAACGAACTCAGCTAGGTCGGCAACCCAAACTCATCTACTCGAGACTTTTACATATTTTGATGCTCGTAAATCTCCTCCTATTATCCTATTTCCGATCAAGTGGATAGAAAATTCAAATAAACATAAATATGCAAAAATTAATGGCAGTTAAAAAAAAAAAAATTGTACCACCTAACCTCACTTTTTCTTCGTCTTCTTCGTGCAACTGTGTATGTATACGACACGGTGAAAAGACTCGTACTTCATGCTGCATTTTCGTGTGTTTACGGGTAATTACAGAGCGCGTTCACGACAACCATAATCTATCTCTTTACTACCTATATAAAGTTAGCCTGAAACTTTAACTATTTCACTTTTTTATTTTTCTACTAGTCAGGGAATCGTTGGTATGGGGAGTGATTGCGAGTCTAATTAAAGCGTATACTTTTATCTATATTTTATTAACTTCTTTTCATCAAGGCCACGTTCTATTTATACATAACGATAAATCAATAACAGTATTATCTTAAAAAAATACGGAATAAAGTCGTAAACGGAGGTGAAGAAACTCAAATCGTAAACGGAAGTGATACGAGCAAAATGTTCTAAACTACCGGCGATATTCCGTGACCAAAATAATAATATGTTTGTCCCTAGAGCCCTAGATGTTCCTAGAATTATTTTGTTTCGAACACATCCCTAGAACTGTCAAGTGAGCCAGCTGAGTTCGTGATTTTAACATTAAATTTTGCAATTGCCAATTATTTATTAAAAAATAAACGCCCGTGAGCTTAATAAATATAATATTATCCGTTCGCGAGACTAATTTTAATTATCGTAAATCGTTGATAAAAATCGTGTCGCGAGTGTAATAATTCAATGTAGTATAATTGCGATGTGCAATGTGGAAAAAGTTTAGTCATTGTTGGTTTATTAACAGAAGAATAAAAATGTCATTAACGCAAATATTGGCGAAATGATTTTAATGACAGGAGAAAACTCGGATATTTCATGGTTCATTAATGATCCGATAAATAATGACGAAGGATTAAATTATGCCCCGTAAAGAAAAGATGTAAGTTTATTGTATTATTATTACTATTATTTATTGACGTTATTTTTAATTTTAATTGTTTGGCCAATTTTCGTAGCACGCGATTTTTTTTTTTCAACTTTTTTTTCAATTTTTTTCACAGCAATGCCAAAACATGGGAACGAGACAGACGAAATCGTATGAATACTTACTTCAAAACCCTGGCAGATCTTTTACCACCTCATCAGGAAGGTCGAAAACGAAACAAAGTCGATATACTCATTCATGCCTCAAAATATATCAAAGAATTGAACAATCGTACAGACGAGTTGTTCAGTGCTCATGCAGGAGACGCTCACAGTAAGCAAATTTTTTTCTATTTAAAAAATAATAATAATTTCAAAAGTAATTATGATTAATTACACAAAGTTTGGGCACATAGCAATTATTTATAGGCCACTCCATGATGCAGTTTTTTTTAAATATAAAAATAATAATTAAACAATATTTCATCATGATATTTATGTTATGTAAATTATTATAATATGATTATATTCTTTATGAAGTTATGAATATTTTATACTCTAAATTCTTTTTAATATTTGTCCAATTTTTTGTAATTATAGATTTTGAAATTTGGCAAATAGTTAATGAAATAATAAACTCTCTGACAATATATAACTTTGTATCGCTGAATCTCTGACAATGTATCTAAATAATTTTTCAAGTACAACTCGATTCTTCTTTCTCGAAAATTGTCAAAGAAAAAAAAAACAAAGAATAAAGAGAAAAAACTTGGCATATTTGACAATCTTTGATTACTTTTCAGAGGAAGAATTGAATCGCTTGAAAAAATTGGTCAGCCAACTTTTTTCTCGCACGCAACTTCTCTCAGCACTGTTGAGAGACGCCGGTATAACTGTGCCGGCCGAGCCAGCATTGGAAAAAATTTCACCCCTCAAATGGTCCAACAAAATCAACGTGGAAGACGGCGAAAAGTATTTAGATAGAATTAGCGAGCGAAAAAAACCGGAAAAACGAAAATGCAAACAGCCAGGATACAAAGTGCCTTCCAAGCAAAAGACCGTTGGTCTCATCGCCGATACGACGAAAAAAAATTCTGATGATAAGGAAACCCTCGAGCGTGGCCACATTGAGAATCAAGAGAATCACATAAATACGATCATAAACGAAAGCAATGAAATACGAAATGATGCCAGTGCAGATAATGAAAATACAAATTCCATCCAAAGCCGAAACGTTCCTGGTACGTTCGAATGAATCCAATGAAAAAAATCCAATTTTTTATCAGATAAATTGCACCAGTCACGATGAATATTAAATAACGAAGACAATTGTTTAAAAAAAAATCTAATTATCACAAATTAATTGATTTTATGATAAATTTACAGTTTTATGCAATTATAAATTTTCATTTATAACTGGATAATCTTTAAATTTGTTGTAAAATGAATTTTTGCATGATTAATAGAATCTCGTAATTTGTCCAATCATTTTATCATGATAAAGTTTCAATTTTTAATTGTAAACTTTAGATAACGAGAAATTAAAAACGCAATTGTTGATTTTATTAGAGCTTTATAGTTTATGTAACTGTTAAATTTGTGAATTATTGAATTGAATTATTTCGGTTTTTGTCACTTTTTCTTCTAAAACGTTTTTTCAGCTTCGTCGGACGATGTCGCGCCGACTGAATCGACGGTCGCCAAACCGGGCAAAAGAATTCGGAAATTGGAGTCGCGCAAAAGAGTCAAGAGAAAAGGAAAAATGATCGATTTGAAATCGAAGAAGAAAAAATTAAATGTAACATCATCGCAGAGTCAATCAATGGCCAATTTATTGCCAGGTACATTAATATGGTCGGCAGGAAAATTAATGCCTCTCGTAACTCCTATAACTCCTCTGACCTCAAATATCCTTGTGAGCGCTCAAGCTCAACCAACAAATCCAATTATCCTTGGTAATGCCCAACAAAATCAAATGATCGTAATGCAACCACTCACGAGTCGCGTACAAAATTCTGTCTTACCGTTGCGTAATGAAAATTTGATGAAAAGTGTGAAAAAAGTTTCCCTCAATGGTGTTTCGAGTATTCAAACGAATTTGGGAATAAATCCACGCGATTGGACCTCGAGTATGAAAAATATTATCGAGGCAACGAAAATTGGTGGTCGAAAATGTATTTTGCCAAAAGGCAAAGAAATCACGACGACAACGATGACTTACAAAGTTCCAATTCCAGCAATTCATCGAGAACCGCAAATACTCAAAATCACTGATAATCTCGATCAGGATTCGAAAAAATTGAAAAAAGCTAAAAGCAAAAAAATCCAAAAACGCGAAAAAAACGATGAAGAGGCCAAAGAAAGTTCTGATAAAATTGACCTCGCTCTCAGATCAAAATCTGAAGAAAGGACAAAAATTTCCGATGATCCGAGACCTGAAGTAAAAGAAAATTTAGAAATCAGCGAGAAGAAGAGAAAATCTGAAGATCCAATTTTATCCCATAATGAGCAAAAAATTATGAAAATTTCAAGCCTTTCTCAATCTTGCAAATCCATCGAGAGCTTGAAAAATGTTGTTGAGAGAATTGGTGAGAATTCGAGCGAATCTAGTGAGAAATTGAAAAAACCAGAAGATAAAAGAAATTGTAACGAAAGCGAGAAAATTGATAAATCGATTATAGAAAATCCAACTTGTGAAGCTGAGCCTGAAATTGAAAATATTCTACCATCCGAGGACACCAGAACGGAAAAAAAAATTCTTCCGAAGAATTGTGAAGATGGCGTAAAAAATTCTCAAGATAGCCCGAAAAATTTGACCCCAACAGAAACAAAAATTTCCAACGAATGGTCGCCAAAATTAGATAACAAGACATCGAGCTTGTCTGCTGAAGAAAACGATTTGGCCTCATCCGAATTGAGTAAAAATCCAACTGAGATAATTAACGAGGGATCTACGGATCCCACAGCACTTCCGGAAGTTGACGAAGCGATCGTTGAGGCTGGTGTCGTCGTTCCTGACAAAGAAAAAGACGTTTGTGATCTTGGAACGCGTTTTGATAGTCTGTTGAGGGCAACAGAAAAGACCGAAGTACAAATTGACGGTAATGCAATAGTCGAGAGTACAAAAATAATTTTAAATCTCGATACGAACACAACGACAACGCTGAAGCCGGAAGTATGTCCAACGGTCATTGAAACTTCGGTATTGAGCGTCAGCGGCGTAGAACAGGAAAGTGAAACGCGAATTCACGATCGAACAAAAGACGAAAATTTAAAAAGTTTGACATACAGCAGCTCGGGAAATACTTTTGTGCCAATTGGAAATCGTACCGATGGCCTGCACTCTGATCTCTCGAATGATCTTTTTGCATCTCTTCAAGTACCCTCGAGTTCTCACAATCCCGAATCAATTTCTCCCACAGCAGCTTTTTTAATGGCTTTTCCACTGGTCTCGTCGCTCAATGGTAAAACGGAAGTTCTCGAGGAAGAAATGAAAGAGGATCTCAAATATCACAGTCAAACTCCACCGATGCTATTGCAAATTGGCACAATTGAGCCAAACAGTTTTAAAGTTAAAAATGACTCGAGCAATGAAAAATTAACACAAGAACGCGATAATTCAAAAAATTCAACAAAAATTACGAGCGAAGGTTCAAAATCTCTTCCAAAAATCGTTAACAACGAAACGATCAAGGAACGCTTGTACAAAGTTGTACAATTTGCTGAAACTACAATGGCAAATGATAATCTACAAATTTCGAATAATTCAAGGCCAAATGACACGACAATTTCTACATGTGGAATTCAAAGTGCCATTGCTGAAAATAATTCTAATGTTCCAGTTACCGATTCAAATGCCACGATTTCTCACGTGACATCCCCAAAATGTGACAATTCCGGGCAAAAATGTGATAACGAAATATGTTGCACAAAATATGAGACGACAAATCGTGCAATTGTTACAACATCAAATTGTACGAGCGAATTGCCAAAGTATGAAGCAACTATGAGATATTCAACAATTCCAGATTACATGCCGGGCTATGGAAATTTTACAAATCAGCCAAGATCCACATCTCTAACATCGAAAATGCCATCTGGAAATTCTTCGCAAAATTTGGCTATTTCTAATTTCGAAAATTCAACCATGATTTCTTATCCGTCAATGCGTTCTCAGGCAGTTCAAAGTGCATACGTTGCTCACACTACTGGCAAAGAAGTCAGCCAACAAATTTATCCAAATCGAAGCAAAGACTCGATTATGAATTCATCAGAATCGACAATTTCTTACGTCGCATTTCCAGCAGTTTCCCAGCATGATTATCTGACAAGACCCAAAGAGCCTTATCAGAGTTATGATATTCATGGCAAAGATAATAATTTGCCTTTTCAGGGCTATCCAATCTCATCGAGCAAAACATCAACTATTATCAATTCCAGCTCGAGCCAACAAGAACGATCTTACTCGACTTCTCGCATCAATGAAAATATCACATCGGCCAATTTAAATAACAAAGAAACGCAAAATATTTTTCATAATTATCCAGCTATTTCGCAGAGCAAAGAATCGACTGATCAACGTGAAAATTCAACCAGACAAAATACACGTGATAATCAACGAGTTGAATCTTCGGCTCAATCGACTTCCGCTAAAATTGATCATTTTGTACAGACCGGAAATTACACAAATTTTCAAAAAGATTCCAAACAAAATCTTCATGTTGCAGATTCAATTTTTCCTGGCAAAAGGAATGAGCCACAAATTTATTTGCCCTACAACAGCAGAGACACGAAAAAGCCAATTATTTTCAATCCTTCGTCAATTTCACAAATCAACAAAGCACAAAATATTGAAAATTCTTCAATTCCACGCTATGGGGCCCATCAAATACAACAAGAAAATTGTGTCGCTACCTCGAATTATGGGCAACGTACAATTTCTGATAATTCCGTCAAATCGACGACCACAGTTGCTCACAATTCTTCCAACTTTAGTATACTCTCGTGGACGACTTTTTCACCCACCAGCGGAAGTAACAACAACAATAATAATAATAATAACAATCTCGCTCAATACGAACCTGGAGCAGATCACGTTGAGGAGACCGAAGGCAAAACTATTTGTGAAAATTACACATATGCACCAATTCACAAAGAATCTTACAGTAATATTTTACCAACCGATGGTTACCCTACGGATTCCACAATTGTCGAAAAATCACGTAAATTAATTCACGATAATCTGAAATCACAAAATTTTGACGATCCTTCGAAAACAAAAATTGTCCAACCGGTGATTGTGCCTGAGGAAAAATCAACTCGTACACAAAATGAAAATACAAATTCCGAGGATTATAAATTCATCGGTGAGAAGAACAAAGTGAAATATCCAATGGGTTCAGCTTACACGCAAACGGAATTTGCTGCTTTGAATCATCAGCAAAGCTCAAAAATTCATCAAGCTGTGACAAAATCGGAAAAATCAAATTACATACCAACTTATGATTCTCATTCGTCATTCGAGTTGAGCGAATCGAACGTTCCGATAAAATGTAACAGTGAAATTTATAATTCCAGTTACAAATATAACGAGGAAAAAGATGGAAATTTGGAAAAATATCAGCAAACACAAAGTACGATTCTTCATCATAATAATTCGAGCTACAATGAAGCAAAAAATTCTCATCATCAGCAACAGCAACAACCGCAGCAGCAGCAGCAGCAGCAGCAGCAGCAGCAGCAACAACAATCGCAGATACAGCAACAAACTATAACAAAGAGCAAACCTTTGGCGACCCAACAACAATTGCAACAACAACAACAACCTGTAAGGCCACCGGTAAATTGGATGATGACACCGGAAATTAAACACAATACAAATATAGCTGATCTTATACTTCCGCCAATTGGAAAAGAGCTCGAATTTTGTCAGAATAATATATTTGCTCAGCCACCGCCACCGCCACCACCGCCGCCGCCGCCGCCTCTGCCGCCGCCGCCATCTTACAATCAAACGGGGCCAAATCAATTTTACAATAATTACGATGTCACGACAGGTGGACCACATGGATTTCCAAATATTTCAACGCTTCAGAGTGATCCACGTCGCATAACCGATGGTTTTTATCCAGATGAGCAGCCATTTTCATGGTCACCAACGAAAAATTCACAAATCGAGCACAGCCAAGGATTAAAAACAATCGATCAGCATGTTGTTGTACCCTCAACTTTGCCGACATTGGTCGGTGATCTTGCACTCGGGACAAATATATCAGAAAAGCAAAGTTTTATCTTCAGCCAAATGCAGCCAAGAATTAACAAAGATTCGCAAACTTCGGTGACAAAAGATAAAGAAATAATTCCGAGGGATTATCAAAATATGTTAAATAATCAGCAGACAGTTCAAGGAACTTCATTTTTGTCTGTTAGTCAATTAGTCGAGCATGAGAAAGCTGAAAAATCTCATCAGCAACAAAATCATCAACAGCAACAAAATCAACCAGCGAGAAAACAGAGAAAAGCTAATACAAGTCCACGAACACCAGCAAAACGTCAGATTGAGGGAAGAAAACAAAGTAGCAATAATACCGATCAATTGCAGGATGAACAAAAATTATCAGCTACTTTTAGCACCGAGCAGTCTTATCATCATCATCATCATCATCATAATCATCAACAGCAAACTCAACAATCACAAAAGTATCAACAAAATGATGTACACTGGAGAAATCGACAGTGCAAAAGTAATTACACAGCTGAGGCTCTAATTAGTGGTAATACAAGCGTTAATGATGCTAATCAGGATAAATTATTGCATTCGTCAACGATAAAATCATTCAGCTCGGAATATTCACAGAATAAATATCCAACTGGTATTACGAGCACGGATATTGTCATGCCAACGATAAATTATCTATCCAATACAGGAGATGAACAAAATTCTTATGGCCAGGCTGTTAATCAAAATTTTAATCATTCCTCTTACGCTTATTCGCCAAATACAAATATATATCCAACGACTAATTTTATAACGAGCATATCAAACACACCGACAAATTACATCATGCCTCTTCATGATAATCCAAGTGATTTTCTCGAGCCAAATAATACATTTTTATTAACAAATTCAAGCTCCAGCGTTAAAACAAACGTTATTAATAATTCATCATCATCATCGACAATATCAACGACAACGACAACCACAAGATTGACAAATTCATCAACTCTCAATTCTGTGACAAATCCAAAAAATCATCAGCAACATTTTACCAGCAGTATTTCTGCTCTTAAGCAACAAAATTGCGATAAAAGAAATTCTTATGGGAATGGATCGAAAAAGAGCAAACGAAAGGCTGATAATGTCAGTATGCAAAATTTAGAATTTCCAATTTCAACAGTTGGATCGCCCATCGATGATTATCATTCCCATCCTCCTCCTCCTCCTCCTCCTCATCCTCATCATCATCATCATCATCATCATTCACATCCCTCAAGTTTTCTTCCATCTAGCCATGCAAATATTTATCAAAATCATTCACATCCGAGCTCACTTGCAATTTCGACAAATTCAAATCGTTCAACGAGATCAACAACTGCCGTTGGAAATAATTCAACTTTGACGACTCCTCATCATCATCATCATCATCATCATCATCATCCTCCATCGGGAACGAGTCTGACAAATTTTAATTTGAGCACCATCTTTCCCGAGATCAATGATAAGGTGAGCCCAAAAATCTCAATGGCAAATCTTTTTACTCGTTATATTTAGATTTTTTTTTAATCAACCTTATCGCTATCCACTTGACAATATTTCCATGATTAGATATTTCAAACAAAAAAAAAACATTTTTAAATGATTTAAAGAAAAAAAAAAATATTATTTCAGGTCACTGGCTACAAACCACCGAATGCCATTCCTCCTGGATTACCCCAATCTTCGAATCATCCCACCGTCACTTATCCACAGCGTGGAAATTATCCGACAAACAACACTCTTGGACATGTTCCTCATGTTCCTCAGGTATGAGACTTAATTCGGCACATTTTTTTAATAAATTAATCAAGTTTATTATTATTATTATGCGTTAATTTTTTTTTTTTAATTCATCAATAGACGAAAATAAAAGTTTTTCTTTTGCACAGGAATCGACGCAATTTACGACTGATCTGCCGGCTGCTCCTCCACCTGGTATGCTCCATTACAAAACGACCTGATGATCCTCGATAAATGGTGCAGAAAAAAAAAAATAACAAGAACATTGCTGCAACCCTTGTTCTCATCGCGATCCGGTGAAACAATTTATACCTTTGTACATATTATATAGCTATAGCTATGTTATTTAATAATAATGAAAAACAATTTCATCGGCCTAATTTGTTTTATAATGAAATCTTCGACGAAATTCACGAAATATCTCCTCCCACTTAAATCACCAATGAATATTTTGTGGCCATCGTTTTTTTTTTTGAATTTCCAAATCTTCTTGTGCTTACGTTCATTCCCGAAATTTTGGCAAATCGTTTGGCCTAATTAAATATTCGGTAGACTTTTTTTTAAAAATAATTCCATATCGTCGTTAATTCTGACGTTTGAGATTTTTGTTCTTTTCTAGCAAGTTAATGAAAAAAAAAAAAAATTATCACAATGCCGCAGACGTTGGACCAAATGAGAGGTAAAGGACGAGATGCAAGCATCGCTGTGAGCTTAATAATTCGTATCGCGTGCGTTATGGCACAATTTGCCAACAACTCGATGAATAGATCACGTAGGAAAATTTAATGAACGCTCTCGGTGGACTCTCCAATTGAGCCTCGGAAGATTGACAGTTCTAATCGTTAAGCCTAGGCAGGAAGAAGGATGGTCACGAGCTTGTAATAAAAACATTTAAAAATTCCATTCGATGGATGGATGATGACCGATTTCTTCCTTCAAAAATTGTTCGCCGAATTCATCAGATTGAATCTCCATTTAGCGTGTAATCTTTGGGACGGGTGCGAGCGAACCTAAAACGAGAAGAGATTATCGAGTGCGTGCGTACCGATATTGTTGCTTCTCCAATGCTGGGCGGTCGCATATCAATATATATCGCGCAATTATATAATAATTGATATATATATATATGAGCTTTATCACAGATAGAAATATGCGTAAACATCACGAGTATTATTATTTTCAATTGATTAAATAGTCGTCGTTCACTCCTCATTGATATCATATCGTATTATCCCGAGGACAATCGAGTTTGAGTCCAACCACACGCATAGCTGAGTTTTAACGCGCAAAAAAAATAATAAAAAGCTCATAGATCAGTGACATAAGATGAAGATCGAGAGTCAATGGTGAGGAAATGAGTCGGGTTAATTTGTTTTTCTCGTAAAAAATTACGAAGAGAGCCAAACAGATCACGTACGGCCGAGAGACGAGGTCCAGGGCTTGAGCTTTGAGGTCATTATCGGTCCCGCTCATTTTTTTTTTTTTTTTTTTCACGAGCAATCAAATCAAGGCAGACAGACTCTGGTATATATTTTTTCAAATAACACCGTACAAATATAATTTATAATTATATATATATATAATTTATTATATATATATATAATTTATTATATATATATATAATTTATTACAAATAACACCCTACAACTATAATTTATAAAATTGAAATGATTAAAAAAGTGGTACGAAATATTAGAAAAAAAAAATATATACGTAAGATTTTTTTCAAACAAATAAATATAAAATATATTTTATATGTATATCGATATATTTTATTTGTACTTTGGGTATAAATTATATTCATGTGAAAAATGATTTTGTAGAATCGTCGCTGGGAGAAATAACAAATTATACATCGTTCAGTGGTGGAATGTGATATAATTTAAGCTCGATATTTAAAACCAAGTGTGATGGACAAAAAGGAACGAGAGGACGTCAAAATGCATCGCAGAAGAGAAATAATTGAATCAACGGCAGAATCGAAGATATCGAGTAATGGAGGTGAGAATGAAAATATCATTACAAACTTTGTGGAATTTCATTGTCATCGAATTCAATGAAGCTTTTTTTTTTATCTTGTATATTTCATCATTTTGTCTCAGTGTTCAATATTGTTAATCAAAAATGTATGTGTGTGTGGACAATACCATTGCTGTCTGTGGGTAGTCCAGACATAATTAGCAAAAGATAATTAAAAAGCGACTCTTAGAAATAGAATTTTATTATTTTAGCTACTTTTCAAATATTTTTAATTGAAAACGTCTCTAAATAATATGATTAGAGTCAGTGAGAAATTAGAAAGTCACTAGAAAAACGATAATCAGTAATCCAAGTTATTAATATACCGAGTTTATTAATAATACTAATATCTAATTAGTTATTTAACAATTTTTTACAGTCTGAATAAATTTCCCTTAAAAACTTTTAGTTGTCCAGAAATAATTAGCAAAAGATAATTAAAAAGCGATTCTTAGAAATAGAATTTTATTATTTTAGGTACTTTTTAAATATTCTTAATTGAAAACGTATCTAAATAATATGATTAGAGTCAGTGAGAAATTAGAAAGTCATTAGAAAAACGATAATCAGTAATCCAAGTTATTAGTATATGGGTATACTAATAACTTGGATTACTTATACTATATTAATTATACTAATGTCTAATTAATTATTTAACAATTTTTTACAGTCTGAATAAATTTCACTTAAAAACTTTTGTAAATATTAATATAATTTCAGTGGGTGAGAAATCAGGGAAACCACAACCAGACGATATAATAAATCGTGGTACGTCCATGATAAATGTGCGCGAACGTATGGAGGTGAGCAAAAAAATTTCTTCTCCTATTTTTCTTCTTATCGATTTACAGCCAATATCGAATTTCACAACGCACAATTTTGCACTATCAGAGTGCAATACGATCATACGAAAACGAGCGACTAGTCAATTGTGTAAAATTGACCTTATCGCATATTCATTGTGTTTCGTGCTAATTTCGTAATTGGCACGACGCATACATAAATTATAATCGATTACGATAATAGAGCGCGACAAGCTCGTCGCTGATAATTTTTCCTCCACTCTATTTTTTTTAATTTTTTTCCTATCAGTGGCAGTAAAATTATCGCAGCAATATAAAATTTTACGATTGACCTTTAATCTCCGATCGAGCAATATAAAATTTTACAATTGATCTTTAATTTTCGATCGAGCAATTTTAATTATTTATTTTTTACTCTTCAACTTAATTTTTATTTTTAATTTTTCATAATATGCAATTTGAGAATTTATCGTCGATAATCAACGTCTGAGATACCGAGAGACTATCTCACTTTTTATTTTTCTCTCATTTCTATCACGATGGCAAAATATGCTCGCATTCTGTCGTGTAAAAAATCATAAAACTTTATTGAATGTTTAACAGAGACTGAGGCAGGTGGTGGTGAACAATGTTGGCGATCAATTCGATGCCATGATGTTCGACATAATAAACGATCTTGATGTGATCATCAAATCGGAAAGTACAAAGTCACTTAGTATGGACGAAAAGGAAAAAATGTATTGTGATAAGAGGTAAGAGATTGGACTTTTTTTTTTTTTAATCTCAGACTAAAAGAATATTTGAAATGTTGAATTTTTTCGAGATATGATGGTTTTCAAATTTCATCAAATACTTTCTTTTTTTCTTTTTTTTTTCTGATAAACAAAAAAAAAAAAATTCTATGTTTTCGGTACGTCTGATGTTGAGCAGAAAACCTTCGAGAAGCGGAGCCCTTCCGGAGAAATTATTTCTTCGCAGAAATTCAATACTCACAGATCTCTACGAGATCAAACATTTTAGGACGTTATATCACATATTTATTGTCATACTCATTATTATGTGTGTCAATACAGTGATTTACGATTGGCTGCATACCGGATCGTGAGTAAAAAATAAAAGTTAAAAAAAAACGCAATTTGGGCCCCCATGATAAAAAATTGCTTTTTTTTTTTTTTCACCAAATCCAAACCCAAACATTTTAGGACATTATATCATATTATTTATCGTCATACTCATTATGATGTGTGTCAATACGGTGATTTACGATTTGCTGCATACCGGATCGCGAGTCCTACTTGGTGATTAATTACTACGTGCCATCTCGACAATTCTAGGCCCCTGTGATAACAAAATGCGCTTTTTTTGTTTTTTTTTTTTTTTTTATCGCTGCTATCTTATATCTCATACATCGTACATATTGGAGCCACCAAGGCTAATAAAAAATAATACGATAAAAAAAGATATTGCGAATTTTTAAAAATATTTCTCGTTTATAAAATATAAAAAAAATTGCTCATCCCTTTATTGGCACATTTTCAATCAATTTTCATGGAATCTGATTTTTGCTTGAGAAATTAATTCGTTAAAGTTTCCTCAATAATTGCTAATAATATTATTATTTTTTTCCTCAGGCCAACTCTCGGGGTGACACTGATAATGCGGGGTTTCGCCAAATTTTCTGTAGTTATAGAAATTTGGCTGTTAATGGTCGCGTCGACTTTCCTCGTTTATGGTGTTTGCAATTATTGGGCCCAAATACGTGTACATTTACAGCCTAAATGTGAGATTCTCGAACAAATAAATATTTTACTATAAAACAGAAAAAAGGAAACGCATAACAAATTTTATATATTTTTTTCTTTGCAGCTTACACATTAAAAATTTGGGACTATAGCTGGCTCGTACTTTTCATTGCTTACCAAATCACAATGATAATTGTTCCTGCAAAAATGATTGTTTGGGCAGGTTTACCACCAGTATCCAGCCTAATAGTCCTTACCGAACAGGTATAATTTGATAATTTAATATTATTATTATTATCTTCACCAAACGTGTTATATTCAAAATATATAAATAATATATAAGCAATTTTTGAAAAAAAAAAATGTATCTTGCATGCGTAGTAATAGTTAGTAATATAATTTATTAACAATATTTTAATAAATCTAATGATAAATTAAATGTAGGTACGAATGGTGATGAAGATGCACGCTTTTGTGAGAAGCGCAGCTCCTCTCGTCGCATCTCACAAAACACATTCTGACAAGGAATTGGCATTTCCGGCTTTTTCAAAATTTCTCTACTTCATGTTTGCTCCGACTCTTTTGTATCGCGACAATTATCCACGGTGAGCAATTTAACAAAAAAAAATTACACATTGAAATTAATATTTTGGCTCAAACTTGTAGTATAAATGTTATCGCATTTTTGATTTTTTTTTTTTTTTTTAGAACGAGAGAAATTCGATGGCGTTTTGCTCTTTGGCACTTGACCGAAGTTGTTTTCGTTATATTCAATATGGCGTTTATGTTCGAGCGATATTTCATACCACCGTATGAGGAATTTGGAAAACATCCATTCAATTTTGGATCTATCGTACTAACGATATGGGGCACATCGATTCTCGGTGTTTTTATATTCGTCAGTGGTTTTTACTGTCTTTTGCACGCTTGGATGAACGCCGCTGCCGAGGTCATGAAATTTGGCGATCGATTGTTTTACAAAGTGAGTGATAATTTATTTATCATTTTCAGTGCAAGCCACGAAAAATCGCAGTCATTTTAATTCTCTTGCATTTGTTATTTCACTAAAATATCCTTAATTTACAAATTTTATTTTATTGGGAGATTTTTTTTAATTTTTTTCATTATAGCATTAAAGAAAAAATGAAATAATTTAATTTTAAAAATTGCTTTTACATGAAAAAAAGTCCAACAGGCCCAATTGATGAACAAAATATTTAAAAAATTCTGAATAATACGATAAATTTTTTTTCTAACAATTTTTATTTATATCTATTTGCCATTATTATGAATAAAACTCGATATTCATAGTATCTTCAGTATTAAAAGAAAAAACAACTAAAAATACAGACGGGCTGCTGTTATCGCAGGCGTCTCGGTCTATTTAATAATATTTGTGATATGCAACGAATATTTTTAAAACGAGAAGATGTACAATTTCTGTCAAAAGTTTCATTGATTCTATTTTTTTTCTTCGATTTGTCAATAGAGCACGAAGGATTATAATTATTTTTCTCCTTAGCAGAAAACGAGCACAATTCTTGGCATGTTCATGGCTTTATCTATTTATAGAATTATATACAATACGATGTACTATAGAGATTGTCAAGAATTGTCGAGGGGCCCAAAAATTATATCACTTATCCTATACAATTTCAACATTTTCAATTAAAAATTCGCATTAAGTTTATCGAAGATTATTCGAAATTTTCACTTTTTTTTTGTTTTTTTTGTTCAGGATTGGTGGAACGCGACAACATACGCGAGATATTATCGAAACTGGAATGTGGTCGTTCACGATTGGCTCTACACTTATATATACAAGGACATGTACGAGATTGTAACACCAGGAAATCGTGTAATTTCCACAATTGCAGTATTTTTCGTCTCGTCAATATTTCACGAATACATATTGGTATTCACATTTGGTTTTTTCTTCCCGATGCTATTAATAGCGTTTGGCGTACTAGGTTTTATTCTCGTATTGATCGTGAAAACTGAAAATTCATGGGGCAACATGATTTTGTGGGGCTCACTTTGTACAGGGCCCAATCTGATGATCTGTTTATACTCGGCAGAATATTTTTCACGCGTCAATTGTCCACCCTACGATGATAGTATACTAGATTTAATTGTACCCAGAAGCTTCATGTGTTTTTGGAATCCTCGTTGAATTTATTCCGTTTTTTTTTTTCTTTCTTCACGTTCATAGTTCCTTGGAAAATTTTGCCTTTATGAAATAATGTTCGAGGAGAAAGAAAAGAAAGAAGAAAAAAATGAAATGATTATTCGAATGTACAGAATTCCGTAAATCATATGTCTATATTGCATACATATGATATATAATTTTTTATTATGATTATTCGTATGTACAGAATTCCGTAAATAATTCGTCTATATTGCATACTTATGATATATAAATTTTTATTATGATTATTCGTATGTACAGAATTCCGTAAATAATTTGTCTACGTTGCATACATATGATATATAAATTTATGTATTGTACAAGCGAATTATCTTTATAGTTTAGTTTTTCTCTCCCATGTCAGCACGTGCTGACAACTTTCGTATTTAAAATTTTGTATTAATGAAGAGACATGAGCAGCTACAACTTTAAAAGTTGTCTCGCTCTCATTCACCTCTCGAAGTCCGGATGAATTTCCTTTTCTAGCATCATCGCTAAAATTTTCATGCCAAATAATTCACCGTCCTTTTCCGACGATTTTGTCAATCTCGGCTTTTCTCGATTTCTACTAAGATCCGCGATGAACTCGAAATTTTTCGCTAGCTCGTTGACGATTTTTGGCCTGTAATTTTCGTCATCGAGCTGAATCGAAAAAATTTCGAGCTGGATTTTCGGGTAGACAATACTTTCTGTCTAATCTCGATTTTATTGCTAAATGACAACAAGGAAGATATGAAAAACTCAGCGATAAAGTTTGTATCGAAGATTGTGGCTGTATGACTTTTTTGAGTGCAAGTGAACTGGAAACGAGGAGAGATTATCGAGTGCGTGTGTACCGAAATCGTTGCCTCTCGAATGCTGGACAATCGCATATATATATATATACAGATATATAGAAATATATATATATATATATATATATATATATATATATATACATATATACATACATATAGATATGTATGTACAGATATGTAAATATATAAATATGTATATGAGGGTTATCGTAGATAGAAAAATTTGTAAACGACACGAGTGTTATTAGGTCCAATTGATGAAATAGTCATCATTCGCTCCTCGTTGGTATTGTATCGTACTATACCGAGGTACAATCGAGTCGAGTTTATACACCCGCGTAGCTCATAATCAGTTTGAACGCACTGAACACACAAAAAAAAATCTCCTATTGATGGAATAATAATCATTCGTTCCTCGTTGGTATTGTACGATAGAGTACGATAGAGCACGATAGAGTACGATCGAGTGCAATCGATTCGAATTTATACATCCGCATAGCTCATAATCAGTTTGAACGCACCAAATTCAAAAAAAAAAAAAGTTGATACATTAGTGATATCAGGTGACGATCGAGAGACTATAGTGATGAGGGAATGAAGTGAAATATTTTTTTCTATTTTGCGCCAAGAACTTTGAAGTGGAACAAACTGATCACACATTGGGTCGAGAGACGTGTGGTCCACGATTTGAGCTTTGAGGTCAGTATCAGTGTCATTCGCTTTTCCAAGCGATACGTCGAGGCAAACTTATTGAGGAATATTCGTAACGAGTAAAAAGCCTTACAAACACAATTTTAAAGACGAAATTTCCAGAATTTAAATTACTCAATAGTGACTATATATATGTATTTTGAAATATATAAAATTTTAAATATACTCGATAAATTTAATTTTTTGCCCTCTTTATATTTTTTTATAAATTATTTTCATAGAAAATTATAGAAAATTCATTCATAGGAAAGTGATTTTGTAGAATCGTTGCTGGGAGAAACGACATATTGAGTTATATCGTTGAGTGGTGAATTTAAAGGATTTCAGCTCGATATTTAAAATCAATTGTAATGGACAATCAGGAATGCGGGGACGTCAAAATGCATCGCAGAAAACAAATAATTGAATCAACGGCAGGATCGAAGATATCGGCTAACGGAGGTGAGAATGAAAATATCATTACAAACTCTTTGGAATCTCATTGTGATCAAATTTTTTTTTTTATCTTTTATTTTTCATTTTGTCTCTGTGAATTTTTATCAGTGATTTTTTTTCCACGATATGAGAACAATGGAAATTATTATTCGAGATTTTATTTTATATCTTGGCGATAATAATAATCGTGAGATCGTGACAGTAAATTGTGCCAGTTCTTTTTATTTTTGTCAGATCGTTATCAATTATAAAGTGCAATGACAAGTGTATGAGGGCGATCCTAAATATTCTAAAAGTAGGGAATTTTTTTTTCTCTTTCTCACTTCTTTCCTCAATTCCCTTGTGGGTCAGTAAATATTCAAAAAGTAGGAAAATGTTTTTTTTTCTCTTCCTCACTGCTCTCCTCATTTCCCTTGTGGGTCAGTAATCGCTTGTAGGCCTTTTACAGTCGAGATCGATTCTAGATCATTCTAGTATTAGCTGCTTCGCCGAGAGACAACAACAAATTTTGTGTAATAAACGAGGGAAAAGGGAATTGATCGCTGTTATCATTCGCGAGTACGTGTTTACATTTATTTTATTATTTTCTTACACGTGATAAATCGTGCAAGGGAATGACACTCAGTCATTGTCGTGTTTTGGATTAATAAATATTTTGTACAATTCTTAGATTAGTGTGATATAACGAGTGGTAATTGCCTGTAAGTATTTTTTAATAATAAAACTTTGTAATAATGAATGGAGTATCACGAAATCATTAGCAATAATTAGCAAGCGATCATTAGCAATAAAATATTATTATTTGAGGATGTTTAAAGATGTTCGCTTAAAAATATTCATGGATTATACGGTCATTATATGGTCAGAGAGAAATCAGGAGAGCATAATTAATAAATAATTAGTACGTGACTATTGAGAATCGATAATTAGAACAATCGTTAGAAATCGATTTTCATTATTCTAAGATTTTTTCGTGTTTTCATATTTTCTGTACAATTTTTTTCGAAATATTATAATTGTGATCAGTGCGAGGAATTTGAATATTATTTGTCGTAGGTAATTAAAAGGCGATTATCAGAAATCAAATTTTATTATTTTTGGATCTTTCGGTGTTTTCTTAATATTTTTAATCGAAAATGTCTCTAAATAAAATTATTGCAGTTAGTAAAAAATCAGGAATTCATTTGGCTTCGGCAATTTTGTCGTTAGAAATAAATTTGAGTATTTAAAAATTTATTAGACTTTCAATAAATATTATTTGAAATTTTTTATAAATATTAATATTATTGCAGTGGGTGAAGAGTCGGGAAAATCAAAATTGCCTGATGATACAATTCACAGAATGTCCATGATGGACGTGCGTGAACGTATGGAGGTGAGCAACATTTTTTTTCATCTATTTTTCTTCTTATCGATTTACAAACCAGCCAATATCAAATTTCACAACAGGATTGAGATTATAAAAATGCAATATGGAAACTCTCTCGATCAGATTTGTAAAATGCAATGGAGAACAGAAAATCGACGTTTTCCAATAATGCAAAAAGCTTATCGTGTATCTTTGTTGGTTTTCATGCTAATTTAGTAATTAGTACGATACGCATATAATTTACTCGATAAAGATAAAATTGCGCGTCAATAATCACACGACAAGCTCCGATATATTTTCTCATTCATTTCATTTTTTTTTTCACCATGGAAATGTTAACTTTGCTATATCAACAGTCATTGATGATATAAAATTATTCTAGTAAAAATGTTGATTTTATTTTCTAATGATAACGAGACAATATTTTTTTACTCATCAATGGCAATAAAATATCGCAGCGATATAAAATTTTCCAACTGACCTTTAATCTCCGACCGAGGAGTAAAAAAAAAAAAATATCACTTCTTGTATACAGAATAGAAGTATAAAAACATTATTTAATTTTTATTTTTTAATTAAAATATTTATGCGAAAAATCAAGTGGGATTTAATTATAAATAAATCCCTTCATGAAAAAGGTTTGCCAAAGATCGTATGGCGAGATTGTAAAAAGGAAAAAATGCAAAATACTGGAAATAAAATTTAATCCACTTGTAATTTCACGATTTGATTTTATTTCAATTTTTTCTGTCACTCATCTCCGACAAGATGCATAAATAAATGCTCGAATCATCTAATACAAAAAATGATAACGTTATCGTTATGTTTAACAGAGACTGAGGCAGGACGTGGTCAAAAATGCTGGCGATCAATTCGACGGGATGATGGCCGACTTTATAAATGATCTCCAAGTGATCAACAAATTTGAAAGTGCAAACGCACTTCGTTTGGACAAAACGGAAAAATTATATTGTGATAAGAGGTGAGAGATGTTTTTTTTTGTCTTCACGAGACGATAATTCGACTGTTTGGGAATTCCTTTTGATCAATTTTTTTTTGTCAATAACCCATAAATTTTTCAATTATTTTCCATACGTTTGATCGACGAAGCAGAAAACTTTCGAGAAGCGGGGCCCTCCCGGAAAAACAATTTCTTCAAAGAAATTCGGTGCTCACAGATCTCTACGAGATTAAACATTTTAGAACAATATATAATATATTTATCGTTATACTAATTCTGATGTCTCTCAATACGGCGATTTACGATTTGCTGCATACCGGATCGTGAGTATATTTGTTGATTTATCAATTTTTTAAATTATATATTTGCCTTCCATGTATGGTCCAAACGAGACGTTTGGGTTCGATGAAAATTTCATTGTGATGAGATAAAAATCTGAAAAAAAATGAAGCATATTTAAGCTACGAAAAATGTTTTTAAAAAATTATAAAATAAAAAAAAATCTTACAATGAAGCAATTGAATAAATAATATTTCCAGATTTTTGGAATACTTTTCTTTTTTTTTTTTTTTTCTAAAGTATACAATTACTGTTAAACATTTCGTTGGTTTTATTTTGTTTTTATTTTTTCAGGATAAATTTCGGTGTGTCACTGATAATGCGGGGTTTTGCAAAATTTTCTATAGTTATAGAGATCTGGCTGGTAATGGTCGCTTCGACTTTTTGTGTTTATGTCGTTTGCAATTATTGGGCACAAAAACGTGTAAATTTACAGCCCAAATGTAAGATTCTCGAACAAATAAATATTTCACGATAAAAAAAGGACAGAAAAAAAGGGACTGCATGAAAAAATTTGTATATTTTTTTGACAGCTTACAGATTAAAAATTTGGGAATATAGCTGGCTCGTACTTTTCATTGCTTACCAAATCACATTGATAATTGTTCCTGCAAAAATGATTGTTTGGGCTGGTCTACCGCCAATGTCTAGTCTCGTAGTCCTTGCCGAACAGGTATAATTTAATAGCACATTATTATTATTATTATTACTATTCCCACCAAGTGTCTGAAATTAAAAAAATATATTGTAAGTTGTATCAGTAATAAAAAATGATAATAATTATTATCATTATTTATTGCTTCATCGTCGAGGAAGTTTTCGTGATTTTTTTTTGTCCCTGCCTAGAGGACAAGAATATTCGGTATTGAGAGTTTGGCAAGAATCGATCGAGATTTTATAAAATTTCGAATTCGTTTCAAACCGTGACATCTTTAACCCTGTGCGGATCATATGGGTAATTTTTGACCCAATCGACCCATATGATTCGGGGTGCCAGCGCAGCGTTAAATTGTAGAATTTGCTGTGATTTTTGTTACAACAGAAAAACTTCCTCCACGAGGAAGCCAAAATTGGAAATTACCCACAAGAGAACAATCTGTGGATGGGTGAAAATTGCGAGGAGAAAATGTGCAAATTTCAAATTTGCAAGCTTTTTTTTCTATTATTATTTTAATTAATTGAACGATAAATTAAATGTAGGTACGAATGGTGATGAAGATGCACGCTTTTGTGAGAAGCACAGTTCCTCTCGTAGCATCTCACAAACCACATTCTGACAAGGAATTGGCATTTCCGGGATTTTCAAAATTTCTCTACTTTATGTTTGCTCCAACTCTTGTGTATCGCGACAATTATCCACGGTGAGCAATTTAACAAAAAAAATTTACACTGAAATGAATATTTTTGCTCAAACTTGAAGTATAAATTTTATCGAATTTTGATTTTTTTTATTTTTTTTAGAACGAGAGAAATTCGATGGCGTTTTGCTCTTTGGCACTTGACCGAAGTTGTTCTCGTTATATTTAATGTTTCATTTATATTTGAGCGATATCTCATACCACCGTTTGAAGAATTTGGCAAAAATCCGTTCGACTTTGGTTCCTTCGTGTTGACTGTATGGGGCACATCATTGCCTGGTATCCTCATATTTCTCAGTGGTTTTTACTGTCTTTTGCACGCTTGGATGAATGCAGCTGCCGAGATCATGAGATTTGGCGATCGATTGTTCTACAAAGTGAGTAATTTATTTATTATTTAATTTTTACTTTTTACGTTTGTTTTCCCCAAACACCCTTAATGTACGATTTTTAAAATTATTAGGAATTCCTCACCACCACTTTGTAAATATTTTTCATCAAATCAATATATTTTTAATAATTTTATTCCATCATTTACCGCGGAAAGTTTTGAATTTTTCAACATAGCGTTAAATAAAATGCAATAATTTTAAATATTGTGTATATTGATTAAGTCCAGGGGATGAAATTCGTAAAGAAAACAAAAGATATTTATGAGTAATTCGCCAATATTTTTTTTTTAATCTGCCTTTATTTATATTTATTTATTATCTCTCTGGTCTACACCTGGGGTCACCAGTGACCCGACGCGCATTGTGTATTTCAACATGGCGATAAAAAATGGTTCAGACCAGCTGGTTATGGATAAAAATTGAAATTCTTGGTAATTTCACTATTCATTTGCAATTTTATTGTTTTTTTTTCTTTTTTTTTTTTCAGGATTGGTGGAACTCGACAACGTACGCGACTTATTATCGACATTGGAACGTCGTTGTTCACGATTGGCTATATACTTACATATACAAGGACATGTGCGAAATTGTAACACCAGGAAATCGTGTAATTTCCACATTTGCCGTATTTTTCGTCTCGTCAATATTTCACGAGTACATATTAGTATTCACATTTGGCTTTTTCTTTCCCATAATGCTGCTGATGTTTGGCGTCGTAGGTTTTCTTCTCGTATTTATCATCAGGACCGAACATTATTTTGGCAATATGTTTTTGTGGTATTCCCTTTGTACAGGATCTGGTATGTTGATAAGTTTTTATTCAACGGAATATTTTGCTCGAGTCAATTGTCCACCCTACGACGATGGTATATTAGATTTGGTTGTGCCAAGAAGCTTCACTTGTTTCTGGAAAGCTCGTTGAATTTTTTTTCTTTTTCTTTTTTTTATTACATTTCCTTCGACAATTAATTTTTGTTCGAATCAACAGAAAATTGTCGAAAAATAAAAAAAAAGAGCTCTTTGAGAGAAAAAGAACAGTGGAAAGATTTTTTTTTCTTTATAAAAGAATAAAATTGTCCTATAAACTTTGAGATGGAAAATTTTGTTAAAATTATTATCAAAAAAGCTTTGGCGAAGTTTCATACGGTATAACAATTAACAGTTGAAAATCGTAAATAAATTATTTCTCAATGTGGCGATTATCGTTAGTTTTTCAAACAAAGAAATATATTTATTATTATCGAGCGTTACATAAATATTCATAGGTCATGTAATAATTCTCGAGGAGAAACAGAAAAAGAAGAAGAAAAAAAATGAAAGATAGTACAACATGATTATGCGTATGTACATCATTCGTATCCCATTTGTGTATATATTGCATACATATATACATGTATGTATTGTACTAGCGCAATTATCTCTCTATCCCGACACACTCATACACCTTTCCCTATACAAATTAATTTACCGTTTACGCTGTAGTTTACATGTATACATATATATTCGCATCCGTATACACGGTTTTATGTAGAATATTTTATTTTTTTCCCACCCCTTATGAAAATCGTTTTTCAATTATTAAAAAAAAAAAAAACCAAAAAAAAATCTTCTATTTGCAAGTTTGTTTTGTTCAATCGTGGTAGTTGCATAATTTATAATATCTTTTAGATCTTTGTACTAACGCAAAACGCTTCATTCCTACTCGAGATCTTTTTCCCGACTAAGAAAAAAAAAAAAACGTGAAATCATTAAAATTGAACTCGCAGGCGAGGCCAAAAAATTTATTCTCTCGTGCACACGAAACTCTTTTTAAAAAAATTGGGATAAATGAATGAAAAATAGTCGAAAAATCCATCACTCTTTGAGTGTATTATGAAGGCGTGACAAGTTTTTTTTTTGTTCTTTGTTGAGACTACCGTGGAAGAAATCGCATCGAAATATATAAGGCAGTCGATAGCTCGTCATATTTTTTTTTACGTATTTTTTGCTGTTTTGTTTTTTTTATTGTCTCCCAGTTGTGTCGGAAAAGGAAGCACTAAGAGAACCACACCCGATCGATTGAGTAATTAAATTATTCCTATGAGCATCGAGAAATGATTGACACGGTTCAGCTTTTTTTTTTTGTTCATTACGAAAGAAAATGGACAAAATACACTTTTTATCGTCACCCTCATCATACACAGGCTGCTCGTCAATATTTCGTCCAGGCACCGAGACGATGCTTACTTCTCGTTATTTCGTTAATCGAAAATATCACTCTTCTATTTATCCCACTTGTTTATACAATATTAATTATCTCAAAAAAATCGACCAAAATTGCTCAATTATTACATTCAAACTATCCATTAAGAATAAAAAATGTATAATTCTTTTTAACGATAGAAAAAAAAATGGTTAAAACGAATGAAATTCTCGGAATAATGAAAAATTAATTATCGACGAGTGATATCGACTTAATCGATTAACGAGAGATATCGATTATCGCAAAACGATCGTACGAAATTTATCATCTTAAAATATTGCCTCGTTAATGAGAGACCGCGCGTAATTGTTCATTAGCACAAAGTTGCCAATGACAAACGGCAGTATTTTCTGTAATCTTCATTTGCCCATACCGACGAGTGCCTCGTCCATGAGTTCATCGTCGGTAATGCAGGGCGAAGCTGCCGAATGAGGTGAGGGTGGAATGACTCGTGGTGATGGCGCTGGACTTTTCACGATATGAACACTGACCGATGGGCTTGGTGGAAAAGCTGGTGGTGGAGGTGGAGGTGGCGGAGTATTTCTTCTTACTGGAGCTTGCAAACTCATCGCTCTCTCAGGAATCGTCGGAATTGCAACTTTTGCAACATCCTTTGGCGTCGAAAAGTCCAAAAGTAGCTCAGCAACGTCCTGCGAACTCGCTGGCCCAATTGGATTAACTGTAGATTTAACGGCAGCCTCAATCGGTGATGTAGATCCCGTTGGTGTTACCAACGGTGCCGTTATAATTTTTTCCAACGATTTTCTTGCCTCTTCCTTGCTATATTTATTCATTGCCGTATCAGCCGGTTTTGTACTGAGATTCAGACTCTCCGAAGTGCTGCCCGTGCTCACAATGGGATTGTTCGTAGTACCAGAAATGACCGTTGCCACCGGAAATGCAGGAGTTTTTGTGGGCACGGGAGGATCCACAATTGCGGGAGAATCAACGGAAACGTGGCTCAAATTACCGGAAATGATCTCATCGCTCGTGGAAACACCAGAAGTTGCAGATATCGTTGAAGACACGTTGACTTTGAGAAATGGCGAAGTCACGGAAGTTCCGCTCGGTCGCGTCGTTGGCGCTGCGGTCGTTAAATCTTTGCAAGATTCTACCGTTCCTTCGACCGTTGACATTGAGAGATTTGTCGGTATATCGGAATCATTTACCGCAATTAACGGGGGAGTTGTCGAGAGGGCAGGTATTAAATGGCTTGGACTGAGAGAAGCGCCCAAATTAGTCATTGGAATGGGATTCGATGTTGATGAAATATTTTCAATCTTTGTAGCTTCTCTTCTGGCCTGACTCGTGGCGCTAGTATCGATTACATCAGCGGAACTCGAAGATTTTGGATTATTCGTCGAGCTCGTTGTAATATTTGATTGTACAGGATTTTTCCCAACTTCCATCTTACTCGTTGACAAATTATCAACAAGAATTTTCGTGCTCTCGACTGTCGATACAGGCTGAGCAATTTTCTCGCCAAGTGATGATTTTTTATCTCCCGTGTCAGCCGTTGCATTTGCACGGGCTGACAATTTTGGTATTTGAAATTTTGTATCGAGCTGCTTTATGAGACCCTCGACAACGAGCTGAGGTGGAAAACTTGGCATGTTCGAAGGTGAGACATGAGCAGCTAAAACTTTAAAAGCTCTCTCGCTCTCGCTCTCCTCTCTAAGTGCGGATGGACTTGCTTTTCTAGCATCAGCGCTGCTTTTCGTGCCAAACAAACCACCCCCCTTATCCGATGATTTTGGCAATCTCGGCTTTTCACGGTTTCTACTGAGATCCGTAGCGCCGGAGCTCGACATTTTTGGCGAGCCTGTTGATGATTTTGAGCCAGTACTTTTTGTAATCGAGCTACCACTTCCGGCTGAACCGGAAGACGTCGTAGATTTTGGGGTTGACGATACTTTCTGGCTGCTCGTAACTTTATTGCCAAAACTCGACGAGGACGATGATGATACACTCTGACTCGAGGTTTTTATCGAAGATTGTGGCTGTGGCTTTTTCGAAGCTGGTCCAGAATTCACACCAGGTTTTAAGCCCGTGTGAGTTTTTGGTGATCCATTTCCCGAGCCCGATGAAGAAACGGAAACGCTCAGAGATCCAGTCGTTGAGCTCGAACTCGACGAAATCTTCAAACTTCCCCCACTCTTTGAGTCTTTGGCACGTGTCTTGTTGATTGTTATTTTCATACCGTCAGAGCTGTGCTTGACCATATATTCGGCAGGATTTTTCGCGTCCAACGATGGGCTGCTGCTCTTTCCGGTGCTTTTTCCCTCTCCACCGCTTGTTTTTGTGCTCGACGAGCTCGTGCCTCGTTCTTTCTGACCGGAAGTACCGCTACCGCTCTCATTTCCACTTCCGTTTCCTCCTGAAGATTTTTGTCCTCCCCCGCTACCATTACCTGGTGCACCTCCACCGGGTACAGGCTCGTCCGTGCAATGTTGAGCATTTTTCAGCTTATCGATCACAGCGCTAAGCGATCCTTTACGATTTCGTGCCTGTTGTTGTTGCGCAGCGCTCGCCGCTTTACCAAGATCCGAACTTCCGGAAGGTGGAGTGCTACTTCCGCTGCTTGGCAATGATGTAGGTGGTGTTTCTGCACTTCCGCTCGGTATAATTTCTAATTGTTTCAATTTTCCACTGGACGATTTAGTTTTTGGACTTTGACGACCGGAGCCACTGCCGGTAAACGAGAGTGTCGATGACGAGCTAGAAATATTTTTACGTTCCTTGTCTCTGTTCGACGAGTCCTTTGACGATGATTTTGGCTTTGATGAAGAAGATGATGATGAGGAGGACGACGAGGAGGAAGTCGACGATGATGATGGTTGCTCGTTACAACTTTTACTCGACGATGATGGTGAATTATTTGCAGCTGCAGATTTAAGGGCCGACATACTTGGCTTTCCGGCACTCGTTGAGCTTCCGTGCTTCGGTGAGGATGTTCCATGTTTCGGACTAACACTCGCTGGTCCACCGGAAGTCCCGTGTTTCGGGCTATTATAAACTGGCGAATGTTTTGGACTCTGTATCGATTTTCCGGAAGACGATGATGATGTCGATGAGGATGTCGAGACATTTGAATTTGTCGCTGTGACATTTTGCTTCAGTGTCGGACTCGATTTTCCAACGAGAGCCAATGGACTCGTGTGCGTCGGCGATGGATTAAATTTTCTCAGTGTCGTCGTAGCTGGTGATGATGGCCTGGAGGTTGTTTGTGGCTCGGTCGGTTTAATACTGACCGACACAGGCTTTGATAGAGGATCTTGCTGTGGTTGCTTAGGTGGTAATTTATCTGGTGGTCCCATTGGACTATCCTCACGTTTTCTCTTTCTCTTTTTTTCCAATCTTCCTTTATCATCGGCAGTTTTACTCTTACGATCTCGTCGCTCGTCACTCATAACCTTCAATGATGGATTTGCAATTGGGGTTATCGTTATTGAGCTCGGCAGGCTTGTTTGTGGCGATGATGATATCGGTATTATTTCAATTCCCGGACGTCTCTCAAGTCCCATACCAGTTAGAACAGAATTATAATTTGTCGTTTGTCCAATTCCCGAGCTAGTTATTGGCGTTATACTGACCGATGGCGGTACCAAACTCGCTGCTTTGTTATCATCAAAAACACTCGGACTTTTCTTCTCCTCTCGATTTTTACGTGATTTTCTCTCTCGTTTCATAATATCACCATAATCGTCCGGTAAATCATGAACTTCCATAACCTCAGCCTCATTATCAACATCATAATCTGAGCTTCTTGTGTCACTGCTGTGAATATCGCTCGTATCAAGATTCGAGAGATCAAGACCACCAATGAGATTAACAGAGACGGAAGTTGGCGTTGGTGTTCTCGTACCATTTGCATTATCACGCCCGGTTGGTGTACCGAGAGGTGTCGAATCTGACGATGAACTTTCGAGTAAAATTTCACCAGAATCGTCACCTTTGCTCTTTGGCGAACGCCACATACCATCCGCTGTTTTACGCTTTCGAGTTTTTTTCGGTCTCTCACTAGATGATGGATTTGAGGTTGAAAGTCCACTAACTGGTGAACTACTTTTTCCCTGGCTCAGTAATGCTCCAAGCTGGAGGGGATTTAGCATTGCGTTTGTATCGGATTGGCCGGAAAACGACGGAAAACCGATACTATTCTCCGTTCCGGCATCTAAAAAAGACTGCTGCTGTTGTTGTGGTTGTTGTTGCTGTTGCTGTTGCTGTTGCTGCTGCTGTTGTTGTTGTTGCTGCTGTTGGGGTTGTTGCTGTTGTTGCGATTGATTTCTGCCCATTCCAGCACTTCCATTGCTACCATTTAATCCTGGCTCTTGTTTAATTTTTGGCTCGTTGCCGCCATTGCTAAAATCTGACATTCCCGGCTGACTGTTAGACTCGTGACCATTTTGCCCATTGCCAAGATTATTACCCACGCTGTAATTTCCACCGTTTGTCGTATTACCGGGATTTCCGGTATTACCGGAAATTCCTGATATTGGCAATGTGCTCGTTCGTCCCTCCCATGTTTTAATTAATGTTCTCATTGTCAATGGTATACTAAGGCACCTTTGTAAAACTTTTCCGACCATTTCTGAGGCCGCCTCTGTATTGCTCATACTCACACCGTACAGTTTACATTTCAGGGCTGATATATCGGTAAGATCGAGCTCGGCTGTTGCCATTGTTTCCTCAAATGGATGCTCAAGACTCACCGAGACATGCTGCCATGACAGAGCACTCACCTCGAACATTGTCGTATGCTCGAGCTCTTGACGTGCCATCGATCTCACACAACTGCTTAACAACGAATTGAAAAGTGCCTGCTGACGCAAATAAACGAGAATTTGTGGCACATGAGCTGGATGAGTAAAGGGAATACTCCCAACCAAAACTCCCTCCATTGATTTGTTTTCCGTCATGAAGTAACAGTGCTGCTGATCCGGCAGTGTCTGGACATGAGAAAAGTTCGAATAGTATTTTTGTTTTTTTTTTTGCGTTTTTTTGGGAGAAGGAAAAATTTCGCAATCAATCGATTATGGTGAAAGAAACATTGAAATTTTTCACTCAATCGCAAAGTTTTTATTTATTTTAAAAGTCACTTTTTTCCATTATTCCTCACAGTGAAACATTTTTAACGGAGGGAAATTTTCAAGACGTGTGCAATTTATGGATTTTGTTGGCTTTTTGTACTATTTGAAATATCAAAAGCAGTTTTTACGATGGGAAATTTGTATGCGAGGTGAGAAAACTTTTGGAGAATTTTCTTACCACGTATAGTCCTCGATTATTACGACAATCCAATTGTCCAGAGCTCGTGTGTTGAACTATCAGACTCAAGAGTGGATGAGGAGCTGATATATCGGCACAATCGAGTTCTGTTACTTTTTGTATTCTTTGCACGAGTTCCATGCACATTGGCATTTTTTTCCCTAGTTTGAGAACGAAACATGCTGGCAACATGGACGAATTTGCTCCGGTCAAAGGGGCGTACGATGGTGTGCTTTAAATTTTTAAAAATATAAAATCAAATTATCCAGATTTTCTCGTATAACAAATAATGCGCAATAGAATAATAATAATCGTTTGATATTAATATTCGATGATAATGTACCTCTTGCCCGTTGGACTTCTGTTGACCGTAATTATACTCGAGGTTGGTAATTTATGTGACGCTGATCCCTCCATGCAAATAGTCACCGAATGGCCGATTTTACGTGTCATGACGATTTCTTGACTCAATTGATCGCAAGTACGATTTTCTTGATTTATCAGATCATAAGGTGAGACGAAATAAGTAAGTTTCATTGCGTGACCACCTTTTCGCCTTTCCAAAATACCTAAAAGTCAAACGAGAGACGTTTTTAAACTAACAAAAAAATTCTCAAAAATTTGACGATTTTTTTTCGTTGATTTAAAAAGTTTAATTGGCAACTCACCAACTGGACTTTTGTGCACGAGATTAAAGGGCTCCTTTATGAATGTTTGCAACTGTGCCAAAACTCCGAGATCAGCCTCGAGAGACTGAAGTGCACTGAATGCCTTGCATTTGACTTTTTTGTCTGCATTTAATTGATAATTTGAAGCTAAACCCTCCAATTGGGCTGTAAAATCGACAAAATCGCCACGTGAAAGACAAGCCACGAGTTCCTCGCCACTCTAAAATTATTCGAAATATTTCGAAATTCATTGTAAAATTCAAGCTTAGGAAAATGAGAAATTTATATCTACTCACTTGTTGTTCGGTTTTTCCTTCGTGATGAATTTTTACATCTTTGACTACACCCGTCGTTTCTAGCAGAATTTCCACGAAAAACATGTCGGATGTTATGAAAAGTTCTGTGCCAGCTGGGCCTGACATCATAAATTTTAGACTGCCCAAAAGGATAATGATATTATTAAAATTATTAATATCGTTATTATTTTTCATGGGAAAATAATAAAAACTTTGAAAGCTTTTAACTTACCCCAGTTGTCTGCTCAGACTTTCCAAACGTTCCACCATGGATTGCAATGAAGTTACTTTTATAGAGTGCTGAAGAGTATCCAGACATTTTTGTAATTGATTTTTTTCTATACTATCAATGGCAAAACGTTTGTCCTGTGAATGAAAATTAAATGAAATAATGCTCAAAGGAATAAAATTAATTTCTCGTGATCACGTGAGAATTTATAAAAACTCACCAGCATAGCCATTCTGAGATTTTTTGCCGTTTCGACAAGAGTTTTAAAAGCTGACGCTTTTGAGCGTAATTTTTCCATGAGCAACTCCATTTGCCACTCTTTGCTCTTGTCTGTGCCATTGCCACCTCCCATGGGCACTGGCCCTGCTATATATATATAAAAAAAATCATAAAAGATAAATTAATAAAATGGTTGATGGCTAATTAATTTTTAAATGGGAGTAGATAAATATTTTTCATCCATATATAATTCTTGACAATTATATAATGATACAAATTTACGATCAACAAATTCATTGTTAGTGTTAATTTTTGGCAATTTTATTTGTTATTCTCAATAATTTTGGTGTCAAACGTGCGTAAATTAATTTGAATCTACATCCACGACACGTGACCATGTAGCATAAATACATAATTAAATTAATTAATATTGGCAATTTATGAATGCCAGAGATAATTTTAAAAACTTTATAAATCGCAGCAGAGCGATTTAATGAAAAATCTTTTTCCATTTGTGGCAATCGTTGAGCCTGAATCCTCATTATAGAGCGCAGCACTATTTTGCAACTCTTTCGAGTATTACGATTACTCGACGCGCCCTTTAACTCGAGTTTAATAGCATATAAACCAATAGAAAACGAGCGCTTGAGCGCCGCGCTCGTAATAAAGGATCCAGGCTTGATCGCGATGGGTGTAAACCTCATTTTTTTGTTTGTTTTTTTTTCCAACAAATTAGCTCTGCGTTCATGCACTGTGCTAGTTTGGCTAGTTTTCGTATATTCCACTTACCGAGGGGCTTCTGACCGTTAGCTGCATCCATGTATTCCCTTTACGGGCACACACGGATGTGCCTCTCACACTCTCCAAAGACTATTTTATTTCCCCGGAGGTACGACGAGTTCCGCATCGAAACGATCTACATCATGACAGATATAGGTAGAGTTGCCCTCTTGAGCTGATAAACGTTTTTTTCTTTATTTTTTGCCCTTGCGTGCTCTTGGAGCACAATTGTTCTCCTGACTCTAACCTTTGCACATTGTGGTGAATTGTAACAGCGCGACACTAAACACGATACAAAACTCACTCACGATGCTTGTCGTAAATGACAAACGTTTTTAATCACTTTGAGAACCACCACCGAACTATCTGAGATGTTACAAACTCACGTAATGTAAAACTTTTCACTCTGTACAATGCGTGGATTTGCCAATTATGTGACACAACTTTGCCAGCTGTGCGTGCACATTTTCTCACTAATTTTCTTCATGCTTTCTTACATTTCTTACAATGTGCATCTGTAATCGACTGTGGGGCACCTTTGATTGCGATCGGTGCTGTAAAATTGAATGCACGAAAAAGAGAATACCAGAAGAGCGGCAGTATACTAACAAAGAGAGGGTGGTGCCCTCTTTGTTTTAATACAGCAAGCGTCGTTTTTAGTTCCCTCCAAAAACGTCGTTTGGCCTAGAGGGCCTTGCGTGGCATTCTTGCGATATAGACATTCGGCTGGCTCTCTTCAGTACTTACATCGCCAGTGTACGTGTCTGGTGTAGAAATTATAAATGTTAGAGGTTATGTAGCCGACATGCTCGAATAATACTAAAAATAACTCATTCAAACATTCATTCGTTTTAATTACACGATTCAATAATGGAAGAACAAGTTCCTACAAAACTCAATGCCGAACAAATTCCTACGGAAAACAGCATCAACGCAGGCAAAGATCCTTACGCGTATCTAGATCGCGATGATTTTACATCGGAAAAATATAAAATAGAAATTCGCGGTTTGCCAAAATATTATGGTATCGGTGAATTTAAAAAATTTTTAAACGAAAAACTCGAGCTTGGCTCGAGCAAAGTTAAGCCTCCTAGAAAAGGAAGTGGTTGGCTTTACGTGTGTTTTCGTAGTCAAGAGGCCCGAGAGCACGCTATCGCGACACTAAACGGATCGTCTTGGAAGAATTCCAAGCTTACAGCACAAGTATAACTTTTTCTTTTTCTTTTCTATTTTTCGTAAATTTTATCTCAACTCCTGTACCGGATTCATTTGTTGTATTTTTTTAAATCCGAAAGGCGGCTAAACCAGCGCCTGATCCTTTTATAAAAAGGAGAATAGAAGCGAAAGAAAATTCGTGCAAACGATCAAAGAGAGAAGAGCCTGAGGAATCTCTCACACCAGCAGAAAGAGTGAAAAATAGCACGACACCTCTGTGGAATTTACCGTATGAGAAACAGGTGAGGTTAGAATTGCTTGGGGCGCTAGTAGCGTGGTGGTGATTTGAACTAAACAATATGGTGGCCCAAAAATGACTTTACAGAGCAGGCATGCACTATAAATTGAAATAAACACATAAAAATGATATTATTCTATATCGTAAATGATATTTTCATCATTTCCATACATCTATTTTTCATTTTCAACGTTTTGCCGTACTCTCGTGGTGTAAAATATAACTTTTGGACAGCCATGATTTTGAGCGCGACACGACACCAACGCCACTATCATATCCGTTACATCAATCCTTTTCCAAACTATTCGATGAAGTAAAGAAATAAAATTAAATAAGTTAAAACTCACCATATTCTGCACGATTTACAATAATTATTAACAGATAATAGATAACAGATTAATTTTCGTTACGACAAAACATGTTTCATGTTATTTTTTCGTTCAAAGGATGAAATCCTTTTAATGAATTCGTGAAATAGAATGAATATCAATAATTGTTTTTAGTTGGAGATAAAAGAGAAGGATATTAAGTCGATCTTGACGAGCATGGGACAGCAAATTCTCAGAGAAAATAAAGGACTTACCAAGTGGATCGATCAACAAAAGTCTTTGCACCAGGGCTTGCCATGCGAAGTATTGCCAATTCTTTCCACAGATATTACCGAAGGATATAGAAACAAGTGTGAATTTACAATTGGTAATTATTCGGAGGAATTTTTTATTTACACTGTTGGAAATTTGAATCGGGCTAAATAAAAATATAATCAGTGTGAATGCACCAGTGAATGAACACTATACTCAAAGTATATCTATATATAATGATTTTAACACTGGGGTTAATTCACCGGTGCACTCATCTCATTACGATAATCATGAAACTTAAAAATTGTCAATAGGCAAAAGTACCGACGGAAGTGAAATTATGATTGGATTCAGACTATCCAGTTATGCAGCTGGATCTACTGCTGTTGGCCCTATAGACGATCTCTGTCACATTCCAGAGAGAATGAAATCGGCCATTAAGGTAAAATAATTATTTGCCTATATCGAGAAAAAAAAATTATCGATCAGAGTAACAAACGCGATTAATTGAATCTTTCGGTTTTTGTAGATTCTACAAGATTTCATACGAACTTCTAAATTGGCAGTTTTTAATCCAGTCGATCACAGTGGATATTGGAGGCAAGTTACAGCTCGTACGAGTCGTCTAGGTCACTTGATGTTGATTATCGGAATAAATCCACAGGATCTCAATGATGAAGAGCTCGTCAAGCTGAAAAACGAGATTCGTGAATTTTTCGAAACTGAGAATGGCAAAAAGATCGACGTTACTTCTCTACATTTTCAGACAATTGGCAAAAAGTTTGTGTGACTAATTTATCCTCGAAATGCGGGAGGTTAATTTTTTTTTTCGTTAAACAACTTTTTTCCATAAATTTGTTATTAGGGAAGTGGGTGGTGAAGGTGGCGGAAGTATCGAACATTTGTGTGGTTCTGAGTACATTGAAGAATCATTGCTTGGCATGACTTTTCGTGTTTCACCACAAGCATTTTTTCAAGTCAACACATCTGGCGCTGAAGTTCTTTATAAAGCAGCAATAGAATTAGCTAAACCGAACGAAGAGACTTCTTTGCTCGATGTTTGCTGTGGAACCGGAACAATCGGTCTCTCTTTCTCCAAAGTTCGTTATTATTCCTTGTTTTCCATTTTCTGTCCCAAAGTCAACTCGATAAAATCGATAATCCTGCAAATTCATTTTTTTTTTCAGCATTGCGGTGAAGTTTTGGGTCTGGAAATAATAGCTGACGCAATTAAAGACGCAAAAGCAAATCTTGTTAAAAATGGCATTGAGAATTGTGAATTTTTCGTTGGCAAAGCCGAGGATATTCTTATACCGGTTATTCAACGAACGACAAAGCCAAATATCACTGCAATTGTCGATCCTCCGAGAGCGGGATTGCGTAAGTCTCATTAAAAATTAATTTTATTTTTTATTTTTATCGTAATTTGAACATTTGTTTGACCTGCCAAGACTTTTATTTCAGATCAAAGAGCTCTGGTGGGATTGCGTAAAGCGAAAAAACTGAAAAAATTAATCTACATATCGTGCGATCCTAAAGCAGCAGTTAGGAATCTCGTTGATCTTGCCAGACCGAGTTCGAAACATTATCAGGGTGAGCCTTTGGTGCCGGTTAAAGCTGTGCCTGTTGATATGTTTCCTCACACAAGACACTGTGAGCTTATCGTTCACCTCGAGCGACTTTCCGATGCAATCAAAACTTCGGATGTTTGAAATATATTTTTTTTTATCGATTACATTGATAGACTTGAAAAATTCATATGGGATACGTAATTTGTGAGTTTGAGGGATAACAATTTTTTTTGTCCAAATAGTTGTCCAGCAAGCCTGCAGCCTCTTTTGCATCGATGCGTGTTTGGCTGAAACGGCACATGCTCTGTCGGTAAAAATCCCTTATTCCCATCATCTCCAAAACTATCGACATTTCGAGCAAACACAGATCGTCGTTCTCTAGGTATTCTAATAATTATGAAAATTACATTCTTTTTTTTCACGAAATATGGGAACGTTTCGAAGAAAATACGTAAATGAAAGAAAAAAAATTGTTATCGAAATTAAGTCACGTGGTACATTTCACCATAATGCCGACAAGGTGTGGCAGTTAGTTGCTCATTTGCCATATAGATCGCAGCACTATCGCGCATTCGCAGGACTTGTAATGTTACTTACAAGATTTTAGCGACCGGAACAATTATTTTCCAACGAATGACCAAATTGTGTGTCGTTTGTACGTGAAAAAAAATGAATGGAATAAGAATTCAATGAGGTCATAAATTTTTTGTTTATCAAATATTTCGTAGGTAAATTAGTTTTCATGATGGCCGTGCCAGCAGTCTCACGCTTCTCACGAGGGATGGCGCTAGTGCGCCTCCCGTGAGAGTTGACAATTTTTAGGGAGGGGGAAGAGGTATCGTAGCGGCCGAGAGAGGTGGGGAGACGGTAGTAAAAGCGTAGTACTGGTAGTAGTGCTCCGTCGCTGTCACCGTCAAGAGTTCGTGGGTGCGCTGCGTTCATCTCGTTCCTTTTCCAAAGCCCCGAGAGAGAGAGAGAGATAGTCAAGTATAAAAGCAACATATAGCTGGCGTGATGACGTCAGAGTTTTTCGAGGTGGAGAAGCCGCGTTTGAAGCCGAGTAGGGCGTGAAAGTGTGTGTCGTGCCGTGGATCGTATATTTTTCCTCTCTGTGTGTGCTTTACTCTCGCCACTCGCGTAACAACAAAAAAAAACACCCTTTAGGCCAGCCTAGATTATTGAAAGAAGACGCAAACGTAAAAAAATTACAAAACACAAACAACAACAAAAAAATGATAATTTGCAAATAACGCCCGTAGTTTCGTTTGCGCGTAAATAACACGCGAGAGAGATCGCGCATTATGCCTTGGTGCTGAGTTAAGTGTCGTCGTGCGCGCGTGTGTGTGTGTGTGTCTCTTGTGTTTGCGTGGTGTATGTGTGTGCGCGCGCGTTTTGTGCATTTTTGCCTATGTGTTCGTGCGTGAGATAGAAAACTCGTGGGGTTGTTTTTTTCTTCTTTTTACTTTTATTTTTTTCGTTTGTTTTCAATTCATAAGAATCATAGAATACGATGTTTCGCTGCATTCCAATATTTAAAGGGTGTAACAGGCAGGTGGAGTCAGTTGACAAGCGTCATTGCTCGTTACCGAGCGTGCCCGACGACATACTACGTTACTCGCGTAGCCTCGAGGAACTTTTACTCGACGCCAATCACATCAGGGATCTTCCCAAGGTAAAAAGATTAAATTTTATTACTTTGAAACTTTCAAGCTTGTGATTTTTCTTTCAACGAGTTTACCACCGAAATCTTTATAAAGAAAACAATGAAATTGATGTTTGTTAGCATTTTTTTTCTTTTTTTTTTTTTTTTTTTAAACCTTCGTGCACAAATCGTTGATTTGTACGAGCGCGCGAGACATTGCAAATGCACGCTGTCGAGAATTTTTACTACGAGAGAAAGAGAGAGGGCGCTCGGTGTTGAGCTCGATGTTTTTGCTTTTATTCCTCATTAAATTCATTTAAGATTTGATGGTTATTACTTTTGTTTTTTTTATATTTTTTTACAGAATTTCTTTAGACTCCAGAGGCTCAGAAAGCTCGGTCTAAGTGACAATGAGATACACCGGCTGCCGCCTGATATTCAAAATTTCGAGAACCTCGTGGAGCTTGACGTCTCACGGAATGGTGAGCACATTTTTTTTTTTTTTTTTTCCTATAAATATAGTCAAATGACAACAAAAAATGCCCATTATTATCATAATTGCTATTATTATTGAATAATAGTGACTTGAGATACCTTATCTGATGATATATGACCATATATGACACGTATATATATCTATAGCTATTTGATATATGGAAATAGAGAAAAATGGACAGAAAATTCTGCCCCAAAAATTATAGGCTGATAATACAACACAGTCAGGCATTATTCGAATAATTTTTTTTTTCAATTTTTCAATTATAATTGAAGAATTTTTCATTATGAATTTAAATGATTAAAATAATGCCGAATTATTTTATTCTTATAATTCAAATATCGAATTAATTATTTGAATGAATAATCAATAATTTGTATAGGAAAATTCTCATATCAAAATTTGTCAACTTTTGTCTTAAAAATGAGCAACGAGAAGAATGAGAGAAAATGATAAAAATGAAAAATAATTTTCTCATCAGCCAAAATGAACTGTTTGATTATTAATTATCACATGGTCAATAATTCGGACTTTTCCTTTTATATTGACGTATCGAGTGTGTGTGTGTGTGTGTGTGTGTGTGTGTGTGTGTGGATTGCACTTTTTTGTTCCATGATTCGCGCTTTATTTTGTTTTGTTGAGTTGGTGAACGTCTTTTTTTTTTCATTTTCTAGACTATCGTTTTCGTTTTCTCTTTAATTTAATTATATGCAGATGATTGTTGTATAACGAGAGCAACCTGTGAAGTCTGATCGGTGATCGCACGTTGTGTAGAGACAAACATATATATATATATATATATATATATGTATATAGACAAACAGATAACACAATGCAACTTCAGCATATACGATGTATATATATATATATATATATATCGTATATGCTGTAGTTGCATCGTGTTATCTACTACACAGCATATACTTATAGTACTACAGCATATACGAAATATATATATATATATCTCGTGCTGATATCATGACTGATGGAGAGTCGTGATATCAGCATTGATGACTCTCTGGAGAGAGGGGAATAAAAATATAAATTAAAAAAAAAAATGATAGGAAATTTTACAATTTTTACAATTTTACTTCAACCAAATTATTTTTATTTGCATTTGAGAGCAACCTGTGAAGTCTGATCGGTGATCCCACGTTGTGTAGAGACAAACATGTATATATATATGTATATAGACAAACAGATAACACAATGCAACTCCAGCATATATATATCGTATATGCTGTAGTTGCATCGTGTTATCTACTACACAGCATATACTTATAGTACTACAGCATATACTATACATATATATATATATATATATATATATCGTATATGCTGTAATTGCGTTTGTGTTTTCTACTATAATATCCTCAGGCAATGCTGATTATCATGACTGATGGAGAGTCATGATATCAGCATTGATGACTCTCTGGAGAGAGGAGAGTAAAAATATGAATTAAAAAAAAAAAAAATTGATAGGAAATTTTACAATTTTTACAATTTTACTTCAACCAAATTATTTTGCATTTGAGAGTTATATTGAAACTAGAACTATAAACTGGCGTGCTCATAGCCCTTTGGGCTATTTCGTCATTACCTGGGATATATAACGGTACGTACTCTTGTCTCCCTCTCGTATTTCCTGGAGATTCGACCACGAGAACGAAATCACGATACTTGTTGAGTCATAATGAAATGTATAATTTTATACCCGGTAAAAAAAAAAAAAAAAAAAAACATCTCGTTGATGTTTCTCACAGAATATTCGTCTATGCTATATATAGAAAAAAAAATTTGACCCTCATTAAGGAGATATAATTTAATCATTATTTTCTAATGTTATTTGAATTAGTTAAAAATTAAAAAAAATCATGTCTCATTCTAATAAACCGTCGAATAAAAATTACTCGATGTAAAAAAAAATCTCCCACGCTCGCAAAAATTTATCGAAGCTCAAATCATAAATTGTTGTTTTTTCTTAATACTTACGTTGACAATAAACGGAAATAATTTTAAATTCGTTGGAAAAAAATATTATAAAAGTCACAGATTCAATTTATTCTCATACTTATCTTATCGTGGATAAAAAAATAAAAATATATATATAAAAAAAAATAAAAAAATAAAAATCGTGACTCGCTTCATACATAAATATACATCTATAGACGAATGGATATATATTAATAGTACATGTTGAATTAATTCAATTTATTCTCGTACTTATCTTATCGTGGATAAAAAAATAAAAAAAAATATATACAAAAAAATTGAAAAATTAAAAAATTAAAATCGTGACTCGCTTTATACATAAATATACATCTATAGGCGAGTGGATATATATTAATAGTACATGTTGAATCAGTACGGGATTTCAAGAGAAACGGTTACTAGCTCGGAAGTCCGAGGTTACTTTCTAACTGTAATGCACTGGCTCGTGATTCGAATTCTATCGTATCATCCTCTGCTATACAATAGTACCCACGGTAAATACTTTCGTAACGTTTTATCGCTGTTACGAAATTTTTTGTTTTTTTTTTTTTCCCCTTTTTCTTTTGACGGCTCACCTCGGAAATTTAAAGAAGCCACGGGGGAGCTCCTCTTCAAACAAGCAAAGAATCTATTTTTCTCTACCTCTTGAGCTGGTACAATTTATACTTGGCGTTGTTATATATACACAGCATGTTGCCTTTTCTCGTTTTTTTTTTTTTTTTTTAATTCTCCGACAATACGATAACTTTTCTCATCTCATTTCATCCTCGACGTTTCAAAAATTTGAATTCAAAAATATTTTTTTGCTTCAACAAATTTTTATGGCAATTTTTCATTTTGCACGTTTCGTGCGAAATAATTTTTTTTTTTTTGAATTCTTTTCCAAAAATGTTCGTTTCCTCGATTATCGAGCAAATTGTTACGAATGAAGAATTTTTATTTAATTCTTTGGATAATTGCGATTAATATGGAGAACGGAAAAAAAAAAAAAAAAGTGATAGAATGCCCGTTTTAAATGAAGTATAGAATCGCGAAAGTATGAAGATCGCGTGTGCGAGGGCGTTTCTCCTACATTGTCAACATTGCTAATAAATCGCATGCTATTACAATTTCCGTCAATATATGACCATTTATGTACTATATATATAGTATTACATAAATGGTCATATATTGACGGAAATTGTAATAGCATATATATATATATAGCGACAGGATAAATGATTAGTAAAGTTCACTGCATGTGCTCGAGTCACATTTTCTCCTCTTTGATAATTAAATGTACACTATGGAATGTTAACGTGGCGATCAATTGAAAGCCTCGTATTAGCAACCGGAGACTTGACAGTGGCCATTATCGTACGTAAGAGCTGCACATTGAGACTTGAGATCTATTGAAACGAGCAATAATCTTCAATTTGAACGTATTGAATAGTTCGTCGCGTCCGTAAATAAGTACTCGCTCTTTTATATCTATCAATCGAAATATTAGCACGATATATATATATATATCTCGTATTTTGTATATATATATATATATCTCGTAAAAATATCTCGTATATATATATCTCGTAAAAAAATACGAGACACTCTACTGACTCCATTGAGAACAGAAAATATATTTTTTCTTTTCTCAATTGTTCTCATGAACCCTTTGAAATATTTGAAAATGGTTAATTAATAAAAATAAAACAATTAATAGTTAAAGAATTCGTTTGCGGCTGGATTTTTTTAAATCGATATTGCATTTTGGCTAGAATTAAATTGTTCTTTTGAAGGTGGACTGAAGAATCTAGTTTTTTTTTTTTTTTTTTTTTTTTTTTTCTTTCGTTTCGAATAATCGATTTTTGAAAAAAATTCCA